>JADLZL010005215.1:0-49120 GCA_015844335.1 Chrysopogon serrulatus
GAGGCATAACTACAAATCTAAACCATGGAATTATCCAAAACTGTGAATACGCCAAACTACTCTAGAAGGATCCAGAAGACACCGGAGCGAAGGAGAGGCGAGGCCACCTCGTGGGTGGGGCCGACCGCCCCAGGCCAGGCCGGCCCCTATGAGGGGTATCTTCTCCCCCTTCTGGAGTCTTCTTCCACCGCCTTTAAGGATCAATCTCAGCCCTACGTGAAGTCGGTTTGATCAAACGGCTGTCGTGCATCCCACCGGGCTATATAAGCGGAGCCAGACCTCCCCTGGAAACCCTAACTAATTCATTCATTCATTCCATCTCGAGATATTTGGTGATCAAGTCATCTAGAGCTTCAAGTTCTAGTTTCTCATAGCCTTCTAGTTCATAGTTTAGCCTAGTTAGATCTAGAGTAGAGAAAGTCAAGTTCTTTATTGATCTTGGATTCCCGACGTTGTTAAGAAGAGAAGAGTCTGGTATAGTTCTTAAGCTTTTCTTTCTTATTGTAATATCTGTGTTTGTACGATCATTACTAGCAACATTATTCTTCATTATTATGTTCTTGATTGCATTGTTCATTGTCTACTTTAATATGTCTAGTATAGTTAGTTTGCTATTATATTCATGCACTGGTTTGTATAGCGCTCATCTATTCAATTGTATGGTGAGTGGTAGGCAATATGTAGACATGGTGTCTAGATGTTTTGCTTATCTACAAGTAGCCCTAGTCGTGCCGGGTAGTGAGGTAGATCGTGGGTGTGACAGACCCATTGAGTCCTTTGTAGGCCTTCCCCCGCACGGTGGATTGGTAGAGTGGGATTGTCAGGTTAAGAGGAGGTTCCTGTACTCATCTTCTCCTGTATATTGCTCCGATGTGTTAGGGAACTATAGTAGTATAACTTAGCCATGATTGTTAGATATACTTGCACTAAATGAAGTAGCTTTGACTATAGCTTGAATACTTAGGAGTTATTTCTCTATTATGTGATTACATAACTGCTGACATGATTAGAGTGCTATGATAGGATTAGTATCATTAGGAGATGACTGATCATATTTATCATATTTATCATTTATCTATTGTTTATCTTGTGACACCTTCCTATTATTGAGGAGAGTTGACATTGGCTACATCTCTTATTCATTGTATATATAAGTGTTATCAATACTATAGAGTAGCTTCTTAGCAATGTCTTCCCAGTGGTAGAATATAAATGACAACCTGGTAATACTCTAGGTAAAATGCTACAATGGTATAATTATCTGTTCGCTTGAAGAATCATTCTTAGTTTATATTTATCTTTATTTATTTCTATCTAGTCACATAAAATGATAAGATTTAGTACCACAGTTTATTCCTAACTTTACAATTGGGGATAACAACCTAGTTTCACAGTTAGGAGTAAGGGTAGAGAGGCTAGTGGCTAGTTGCTAAAGGCAAGTTAATTAGTACCAATATTTCTAGTATTATTGCGTGGGATAGAGATTTAGGTTTTATTACAGTGATGTTAGAAATGCCAACAAGCATTTTTGGCGCCATTGCCGGAGAAGGCTAATAAACATAGGAAAAGTATTGATAACCATATGCACCACAATAAGATCGATCACCCAATGGACCTCTAACTCAAACAGGCTTACCCTTGTTTCGTCTACTTGTGTATCTTATGCGGGGTAATGAATGAATGGTTTTTGATCTCCCGGACAACTATACCGAAGATCCAGAGAAACTCTTAAGAAGAAGAAAGTTTGCAATAACGAGGGATATTTTTGAATCACCATCAAGAATACCCTCCACTGAAACTTGTTCTTCGCAGGAGCAAGCTCCATCATCTGAAGGAGAAGAATTAGAAGTTAACTTGACACCAGTTTTTGAAGCCATGGCTGAGAAGACGCTTCGTGAATTCTCTGCTCCAACAACCACCAACATCCGTACTGGACCTAATGTCGATATCGGAAACAATAGATTTAAGCTCAAGCCTGCGCTCATCACTATGATGCAAGCTAATCAGTTCTATAGAAAGGCACATGAAGATGTAAGTGCACACTTACAACACTTTTTAGAGATATGCAGCACCTTCAAGATCAAAGATGTACCAAAGATGCTATCTTACTTCGCCTATTCCCATTTTCGCTGCTAGAAAAAGCAAAATAGTAGTTCTATAACAACAAGGCAACCAACACTACATGGGACAAATGCTCTACTACTTTCTTGGCCAGATTCTTTCCAACAGGCAAGACCACTGCACTGCGAGGGAAGATCTCAAGCTTTCAACAGTAACATGATGAATCGTTCACCGAGGTATGGGAACGCTTTCAAGATTACATCGTAGAATGCCCTCATCATGGAATGGAGGATTGGCTACTTATGCAGACTTTCTATCATGGACTAGTCTCTAGTACTCGTGAGTCTATGGATGCTGTAGCTGAAGGAGCTTTCTTGTCACTCAAGCTCGCCGATGCAACAGCACTCATTGAGAAAATGGCCTCAAATCAAAGCTGGAATGAAGAACGCACTCAACCTCACAAGAGAGGAGGAGGCACTCATCATCTCAAGGAAGTCCATACATTCACTGAAAAGCTAGACCTCATCATGAAGAAGCTCGAAGATAGAGACACTGAAAAGAGAGAAGTCATGCACATCAATGGTTTCTACATGAATTGTGAAGAATATGGAAACACAGGACACTCAGCAGTCAACTGTCCTGAAATCCAAGAGATCGTGAACTACATCAACAATAACACCAACTATCGTCCTCAACAAGGTCAAGGATGGAACCAATCAAATCAAGGATGGAATCAGCAACCATGACAAGGTAATTTCCAAGGTAACAACAATTACAGCAATTATAATTTGCCACCTTTATGAGATCTAGTTACTGGTCAATCTAAACTGCTAGACTAAATGTTTAAAAAGGTAACTTTGAATGATAAAGCTTTAGAAAATATAAACACTAGACTAGATACCTTTGCTTACGTTATTAAAAACCAACACAGCTTCAATAAAATGTTAGAATCACAATTAGCTCAATTGGCAACTGCTGTTCCTCCAATGGAAAAAGGTAAGGCTTTAGGTCAACTAGAAGATTTAGAAACTGCAAATCTTGTCGATATTCACAATGCAGGTCATTACAATACTCAACCAGCGGATGTGCAGTGGGTTGACCACTCACTCCCTGAGAAGAAAGGAGACCTTGGAAGGCCTGTCATTCCTATCTCAATAGGATGTCACACCTTTCCAGAGGCTATCTGTGATTTCGGCGCAAGTGTCAATATTATGCCTAAGGTAATTTATGAAAAGATTCTAGGAGATTCTTTGTTGTACATAACCATGCATTTGCAGCATGCAGATCAGTCCATTTGCTACCCCGAAGGAGTTTTAGAAGAAACTATTGTTCGAGTGGGACAATCCTATGTCCCCGTTGACTTTATAGTCATGGAGACTGGAGGAGATGAAAGAGCACCCATCATACTGGGCCGACCATTCTTATGCACAACTAAACCCATCATCTATGTGGAGCATGCCAAGATTGTGTTTTCCATCAAGAACAAAAAGGAGAAGTTCTCATTCAAGAACCGCATCCTCACAACCCCCGCATTCCCACAGAAGTCATATGAAGAAGCCCAACAACCAGCTGAACCCAAGAAGAAAAACAACAATAGAAGAAGGGGGAAGAGTGAGCTCAGTCGAATTCTAGAAGAGACGGTTCAACTGATCAATTCGGTTAACACCGAGTATGACCACCTGTTAGCACCACCATACATTGTCAAAAGAGAAGACCCAGGAGTCCTGACTATTGAATGCACAATTAAGCAAATGGTTTTTCCAAAGACCTTTTATGACACTGGATCAGGGGTCAACGTCATGTCAAAGGTAGCGTACAATTATTTATTTGGTGATGAACCGTTATACCCAACCTATATATTTGCGGATGGCGGACTTATCAACAAGATTCCCAGAAGGCATAGTGAAGAACGTCACGGTAAAGATTAAAGATTATTATATACCTGCAGATTTCTTGGTTCTTGACATGCAGGAAGATGATGATACACCTATCATTTTAGGAAGACCTTTCCTCAACACTGCTAATGCAATCCTCTACATGAGATCTGGACAAGTTCACTTCCATCTCCCCGTTGGAAAGGTACGTTGCGATTTTAATAGTTACACTAACAATAATTCACCCTAGAAGATTCAAAACAGGAGACGCCGATCTCGCCGTAGAGCGAACCTGCTCTCAAAGAAGGAAGGAGAAGACTATCCTAGTGAAGCTACAAGGTACGAGAATCAAATCACTAAACAAGAAGCAATAGAACCTCGCTGGAGCGAGTGGGACAAAGAAGCTGAGAGAATGGAACAAATTGCTGAGCAAGAAGCAAGAGAAATACAAGAACAAAATCAAAGATGGTTGGTGTTGGTATTTCTTATACACAATTAAAATATGAAGGATTCCGCAAGCGCACAGAATACCATTGTAGCATTTTACCGGGAGTATTCCAGGTATCGTTATTTATATTTTACCACTGGAAAATAATGGATAAAGACATTGATAGTTCACCATCATATATCTACTAACCTAGTACACCAACTAAACTATAGTATGGGTAAATGATAGATGATAGGATTTATGCATATATGACACAGACACACAGGAGAATTCTATGATAAGAGAGTAGATAGCTAAAGTGAGAGGACAACGGGAGAGTTCAAGGTTCCTAAATACTTCTCTATTACTTTAGTTCTATATAACTAATTCATGGGTAGATATAGCAATCACATAATAGCATTTTGGAGCAGCAGTACCTTTCCAACTCTCGAATAAGACTGAGAAAAAGGTAGTTGGGGAAGGCTACCAATGAGCTCTATGAAACACCAACTCCGACGTGGTGGAATACAAAGGCCTAACAGAGCTATCACCTCTAGGGCTACCACAACTAACCATAAGAGTTGGGCGCAATCTCAGGTAACCTATAGCCTAGACTCCATATCTACATTATCGATTACTACTCTAGTCACGATCTATAACTAGAGCACCTAATACAGGCGGAGATCCTATGCTAAAGTATAACAACTATACTAACCAATCAAATGTAATGTATAAAAGTAAATAGAGAAGATAAAATATATTAAAGCATAAGTCTTACAAGAATAAATATAAAGACATACCAAAACTCTGACGACTCCTCTGAAGACTCCTCCAGAACCCGAGCATAGCTCCGCTCTCCCTAACTCTCAACTAGAACTAATCTACTACATTGGAAAGTCTAGCCCTAATTCTCTAGAGGTGAGAGGTCATCCATTCGAGGGACGCCTCTACATCTCTATAATAATGTGGTGCCCCTGGGGGGGGGGTCCGCCCTGTATTTATAGCCCGGTGGGAGAAACATGAGCCCTTTGATCAAACCGACTTAAGGTACGGTCAAGATGCATCCTTGAAGGCGGTGGAAGAAGCTTCCAGAAGATGGGCATGAGAGGCCGTGGGGGAGGCCGGCCGGCCTGGGAGGAGATGCCGGCCGGCCTGGGCCCAAGCCCACTTGGGCCCAGCTTCGTTTGTGTGTTTTCCTGCTCCTTTTAGGGCCCAATGGCGCATGCTTCGATCTGGAGTTTGATATCTCTTGATTCTGGGCTCCAAATATAGCAAATGATATATCTGTTTCAATCGTCTCGATGAGCTCGTCGCAATAGTGTAGTCCAATTCCTTATTTGGAATACTTTTATTTAATGGAAAATTGCAAACTCCTGCAACACAAGTGAGAACACCAAAACTCATGGAACTCGTTAGAATCAAAACCTACAACTATGCTTTGTAATCCAGTTTATATTATTTCATGCAATAGTTGATGATTATATTTGGTGTTTAATGACCATCAACAAGCTCCCCAAGCTTAACCTTTGCTAGTCCCTAGCAAAGCTAACTACTAAACTTGGATCAGGAGTTGCTACAATGCTTTCACGCCTCAAAAGTACACATGCCTTCAAACAGAAATTCTCCTCCGGATTAAACAAAACTGCTCTAACTTTCAAACTTACTTATTTTACCTATAGCTATGGAGCTTTTCAACTTTCACGTGGGTCTTGAGTAATTGAAAGATAGAATAATCAAGTCAAGCACTATGTCTCAAATTCTTCACTCAACCAATATTCTGGAGTTTTTGTAAATTTTCAAAATAAAACTCAGAGCTTAATTGTATGACACCCTCAAGTCTCTTATTATATGTGGTATTTGTGGATCTCACTGAGGTATTAATGATGTCATGTCTTCCTACAACTAAGGATTATAGTGGAGCTCATAGGGGTGGCATTAAACAAGGATAGGCATACTTGCAATTCATATATTATAAAGTCAAACAATGGATCCAAAGAGAGTCAAGTCATACAATCAAACCAAGATGTGCATGTGTATGAAATATGGTGGATAGGTAAATAATGGTAGCTAATCCTAATTCTACTTTTGCTCTTTAGAAATAAATCTCTCTCTCTTAGACTTAGAACTTTCAAAAAAAAAATATGGGCTATCTTTATTTTTCTTCGTTTTTTTCTTTTCTTTCTTTTTCTTCTTTTTTTTTAGGGAGGCAAGCATTTTAACTTCCTCTTATTTTTTCTAATAACTTTTCTTTTTGCATAGCCACATGCATCCTTTGAATACAATAAATGATCGGAGAGAGAACAATAAGAACGTAGAGCATTAAACAAGGGGTTATCCTATGGGGTATATTTTTGGGTGTTTACTCCTAGTGTAGGAGAAAAATATTTTAAGGTGGTTCTAGATGAAAGTAAAAAAATAATTGCACTTACTTCCAAGGTAGGAGCAATGCATATGTAGGTGGAGTGTGTAAGTGATCTTGATTTTAAAAGCATGACAAGACTCTCATAAGGTATACAACAAAGGTTGACAGAACTCAATGCAATGCAAGCAGCATGAATGAACAAATGTTTCCTATTCTAAATGTATATCATATATGGCTTTGGTAGGAATTCAAACTTTGTCATACAAGAGCTCATCATGTAAGGTTTTTAGTTTTTAAAAGATAAATCTCTAGAACTTAGTATTGCCAGAAATAAGATAAATAGCAGCTCATACTTTCTCATATCATATCCCTCAATCATCTAGACTTAGCTTAAGCATATGCCTCCACAAGTTTTAGGTTCAGAGTAAATTCTTATATTAAAAACAGTTATACCCAAAACTCGGGAGAATTTAAGGTTAAAAACTAGGCACTTAAAAGGAATTACGACAGAGCAACAATTCATCATCTCCAAGACAAAATTTTATTGTTCTTCAGTTGACTTTTAAACTAGACAGAATTATAAACACACTCTATGTTCACACCTTAATAAATAATTAAACTATCTTTATTTGGTTTTAATTATTTTTTATCTTTTTATTTATTTTAGACTAATAGACTCATAAAAGACTATAGACGTGGACCTTCATGTGCTCACATATTTTTTATATTTTATGACTATAAAATAGATTCGATAATCGCATATGTATACTTACTTGATAACTAGGGGATGCTCTCCCCCAAATTTGGATGTTGTTATGGCTGAACGTTTAAGCCGAGTGGTCCTCACAGAGGAGCTCATGCTTGTAAGAGCAAGTGTTGCCGGGAATACTTCAATCTCATCGCTCAGAAAGTTACTTCCTTTACATAGGGTTAGTTGTGTATCGAGAAGGTGTACTTGAATGATAAAGACGAAGATACCTAGGTGAGTGGCTCTCGGAGTCATCTGAAAGCTCTCACAAAACATCAAAACTCGTAGAACGGTGTTAGGATAAAAAGTTAATGATTAGCCATTTTAGAGGATTGGGTGTTATGGAGCTTTAGAAATATTTTCAAGTGGCAAGGTTACAAAGAGGATGCTCATCTAGTATTTTTTGAATTTTCTATTTTTTGTATATAGAAAAGCAAAATATGTATGTATGATATTTTTGATATATTTTTTTATGCCACCGCAGTGAAAACTCCTATAGGCTTTTACACACCGAGGAAAACTCACATGAGGCTTTAAATATTTATGATGAATGAAGCCTAATGCATGCTTATTTATTTTTTTTGTTTGTTTTTCTGTGCAATACTAATATAGAAAAGTAAACATGCTAAAAGAGAATAAATCATGCAATGCAAGAAAGTAAATATGGATAACTACCGATGTTACCTCACGGTGAGGGGTTCGATGTTTTGAGTCCTCCGAACTGGACTCCTCCTTGCGGTAGCTCATTAATCAAGTACTTCAGTTTGCTCCTAAGGATGAGGGATGAGGTGGTGTCTCCACTAGTGGCGCTTCCAATGGTAATGTCACCTTCTTCTTTTCTTTTTGTTAGCATCTCAAAGCCAATCTTATGTCCATCATTGTTACTGGTTTAGAAACTCCTACTTATAGAACTAGTATAGTGCCCGTGCTAACGCTACGGTGGTATTTTAAGGATGTATATAAAAACAACCAAATTATAACTCATACCAAGGATATGCTATCACCTGCAATTGTATATCACCGTGTATATAATCAGAAAAACACTCATGTATACACCAACAAGTTCAGGTCATGGAATTACAAGCTTAGCCAATTATAATGTATAAAAACAGAAGCACAAAAAATAGGTCATTCAAACGATATATCTATCCATCCATAAATGAATAAGCAAAAACATGGACAAATGCAGTTGGGGCAAATTTCATAGAAAAAAAAAACTTTGGGCAGTCATTGTATTTTGTTGGAAAAGGAGAGAAATTCCGTATATCTAGCTCATACTCGCCACTCTGATCTTCACGATAGTTTTCACCTTTGTGAATTGTTCATGTTCCCACAAGATGGCTCCATCAAACTCCTCTTGCCGTTGCTACCCAAACAATAATATCTTTTAAACTGAATGCACAGAGAGCTCATGCCTCAACACATAAAGTAATTATGTTGTACTCTCTCCATCCCATGGAGTATGTTACTCTGAAATTGTGCCTATGAGGAGCACACGATTTTCTAACGACAGAGACAGCGAGACGGAGGGAGTATACTGCTATATAGAAAGCGTGGTAGCCTTCATGAACTCAATTCATTGAGAACCTGGAATTCATAGAGCTCCCCGTCACTCGAGTGCCATCCTTGTCACTGTCACATATAATAAATGTTTGCTTCAACGCTTTGACATGTACATATAGGCTTCAAAGATTGTAACTTTTTTCTCAAACATTTAAAGATTGTAACTCTTGATCAAATAGCGGATCAGTTGGGTGAAGTACTGCCTTCTGGGCATAGTATGTAGAAGACCTCAGGCACCTGCCAAAAAAAGTCAACATCTATGATTATTAATCCGAACTTCCAAATGCCAAGAATTTTAACACATTAGGCACACACACACTCACTGTTCATGCATGGAACACTACAAGCCTTATTCTAATGTGTCTGACAAAAGTTCAGATATCGATAAGGTGCAGCGACACCACATGCGAGATCAACCTTTGTTCTTCAAGCTGCCTCCGAAATTTCTTGACCTGCACAATTTTCACAGGGTTAGTAATTCAAATCCAGTGACACCATCACAATATAGCGGAAAATAAATTCATGGCTCAAGATATTCCCAAACTTCCTACAATTCATGCTGCGATCTGTAATGCCGCATCCTGTGGCTATCTTAGTATCTTCCCTCTTCCTGCCACCATGCATTGCTCTTACCTATTTCCATCCTACAAATATAAAGGACTAACATGACTAAACAGAACATGGTAATATATATCAAAAACGCTTCATTTGGGGGGGCAATAATCTTCAGTTCATGCCAACGTTATGATGTGAACAAGGGTTTCCGATCTTCCGAAAGGTTTCGATAACTCTCGATTTGGCGAAAACGAGACACAAGTCGATCCGGCTTCCGAACAAAGACGATCCGAAACCCCGCAATCGCGAGTACCACGTCTTCTCTGGTTATCAACCGGCGTTGCACGGTTGACCTCGCCAAGAAGGCTAATCCTTGCCTGCGAATTGAAGAACACAAGCAAGAACAAGGAAGAAAGCAACCAATTTGCAAATGAATGATTAAGCTCACGAGTTGGGGTCTCACAAACCGATGAATCGGTGAAACTGTTCTTGACAGATTAATCTAAGCAAAACCCAACCCTAACTTGGGCGGTGGCTACTGTTTATAAAGAGTCTAAGGTCGTGCAAGACCCCCTGGACGCACCCCTAATGGGTTCCAACTCGATACAAGGCCCAAAGACTAAAATACGACGTCGCAGCGTCAGGACAGATTCTGGACGTCAACTTGTTTGGACGATTCCCGATGACTCCGGATGAATTTGGGCCTCCAACAAGACTCATTGGAAAGGACTTTTTTGTTATCTTTCTTTAGAGTCTAAGAACGTCCAATTCGAGTCGGATGCATCCTGGGCATCAATTTAGTACAGACTGCTCCTGGACTCCGAGACGGATTCGAAGTCGACTTGGTGCGGGCCTCCACCTTGACTTGAGCGCCCTTGCTGGTCCTTCACGCCTCCAAGCCCTCCTCTATGTATCTCCCGGTCATCTCCATGATTCCTAATCATAATATAATCATTAGGTAGCAGCAATCTATTCTCTAAATCATATAAAGAGTTACTTAGGAACGAGCTCACCTGTAAATTTAATTGTCGCGCGCGAGCTCTTGTGATTGGACCTTGAATGTTCAGCGGAGGATCATTGAGTGTATCCGAAGGAGTGATGTCCTCATCATCCTCCCCCTCTTGAATTGGAGTCGTCCTCGACTCAAGCTCATCTTCTTCTCCCAAGTATGGTATCAAATCTGCAATGTTAAAAGAAGGACTAACCCCGAACTCGGGTGGCAACTCAAGTTTGTATACATTATCATTTATTTTTTCAATAACTTTATAAGGACCAGCAGCTCGTGGCATTAATTTAGATTTACGCAGCTCTGGAAACCTATCCTTTCTCAAATGTAACCATACTAAATCACCCAGCTCAAGTTTAATTTCTTTCCTACCTTCACTTCTAGCAATTCTATACTTGTCATTCATCTTTTCGATATTTTCTTTAGTTGTTTCATGCAACTTACGAATAAATTCAGCACGTGCGCTAGCATCACTATGGATTCTTTCAGTGGTAGGTAAAGGTAAAAGATCAATAGGAGCACGAGGGTTAAAGCCATACACTACACGAAAAGGACTTACCTTAGTGGTAGAATGTGTCGCCCGATTGTAAGCAAACTCCACATGAGGCAAACATTCCTCCCACATCTTTAAATTTTTCTTCAAAATAGCTCTCAACATGGTGCCCAAAGTGCGGTTCACTACCTCTGTTTGTCCATCAGTTTGTGGGTGACAAGTTGTAGAAAATAACAATTTTGTACCCAACTTATTCCATAGAGTGCGCCAAAAATGACTCAAGAATTTTGCATCACGATCTGAAACAATAGTACAAGGCATACCATACAAGCGAACAATCTCTTTGAAAAAGAGGTCAGCAATAAAGACAGCATCATCACTTTTATGACAAGGTATAAAATGCGCCATCTTAGAAAATCGATCCACAACAACAAAAATGCTGTCCCTCCCCCTCTTAGTCCTAGGCAATCCCAAAACAAAGTCCATCGAAATATCGTACCAAGGAATAGAAGGAACAGGAAGAGGCATATACAAACCATGTGGATTCAAGCGAGACTTAGCCTTTTGACATGTAGTGTAGCGTGCCACGAACCGCTCAACATCTCTCCTCATCTTTGGCCAAAAGAAGTGTGTGGTCAACATATCCTCCGTCTTCTTAGCACCAAAATGCCCCATCAAACCTCCTCTATGTGCTTGCTTCTGCAACAACATTAGGCTAACAGAACCAACCTGGAATGCATAGACGGTTAGCTCTAAACACAAAACCATCATTGATCACAAACTTGTTCCATGTACGTCCCTCTTTACAATTCAGCAACACATCTTTAAAAAAACAGGATCAAGCACATATTGTTCTTTTATTGATTCAAGTCCAAAAATTCTACAATCAAGTTGGGACAAGAAAGCATAGCGTCTAGACAAGGCATCGGCAATCACATTATCCTTCCCCTTCTTATGTTTAATAATATAAGGAAAAGATTCAATAAATTCAACCCACTTAGCATGCCTACGATTCAGATTATTTTGAGAGCGAAGATACTTAAGCGATTCATGATCCGAATGTATAATAAATTCTTTAGGCCACAAATAATGACGCCACGTCTCTAAAAAGAATTACAAGTGCATACAATTCTTTATCATACGTAGAGTAATTAAGAACAGGACCATGCAATTTTTCGCTAAAGTATACAACAGGCTTACCTTCTTGCATCAAAACACCTCCAATGCCAACTCCACTAGCATCGCATTCTAGCTCAAAAGTCTTACCAAAGTTAGGAAGTTGCAGCAATGGTGCGTGTGTAAGCTTGTCCTTCAAAGTGTCAAAGGACTCCTCTTGTGCCTTACCCCAATGAAACACCACACCTTTCTTTGTCAACTCATGCAATGGGGCAGCAATGGCACTGAAATCCTTGACAAAGCGACGATAGATAGAAACCCGCAAGACCAAGGAAACTTCTCACTGTGTGATACTTGTAGGCATTGGCCAACTCTTTATGGCTTCAATTTTCGTCTCATCCACTTGAATTCCGGTGGAGTAACAACATAGCCAAGAAAAAGAGACTCGATCCGTGCAAAAGATGCACTTCTCAAGGTTACCAAATAAACGTGCATCACGCAAAGCATTAAAAAACAGCACGTAAGTGTCCCCTATGTTCATCCAAAGACTTGCTGTAAATCAGGATATCATCAAAGTAAACTACCACAAATCGTCCAATGAAAGCTCTTAAAACCTCATTCATTAAGCGCATAAAAGTACTAGGTGCATTAGTCAAACCAAAAGGCATTACTAACCACTCATACAACCCGAATTTGGTTTTAAAAGCTGTTTTCCATTCATCTCCAAGTTTCATTCTAATTTGGTGGTAGCCACTACGCAAGTCTATCTTTGTGAAAATTACAGAGCCACACAACTCATCAAGCATGTCATCAAGCCTAGGAATTGGATGACGATATCTAATAGTAATATTATTAATGGCTCGACAATCAACACACATACGCCAAGAACCATCTTTCTTAGGAACCAAAATCACAGGAACGGCACAAGGACTAAGGCTCTCACGTACATACCCAGCGGTCCAAAAGCTCTTGGACTTGTCGCTGAATTTCCTTAGTCTCCTCGGGGTTGGTTCGATAAGCAGCTCGGTTTGGTAGTGTTGCTCGGGATCAAATCAATTTGATGCTCTATTCCTCTCATAGGTGGCAGCCCGGGGTATCTCGGCTGGAAAAATATCCTCATACTCCCGCAAAGGTTAGTGACAACGGGGAGGCATCGAACTAACAACATCTTCAAGCGAAAACAAGGCTCGCTTGCAAACCAAAGTATAGCATATATCATCATCGAAATTTTAGCAAGATCAGTTTTTGTTGCAAGCATAGCAGCACCCTTCAATTTAATTCCCTCAACCTTAGAATTAGGCGCCGACTTATCTGTTTTAGGTGGGTAAATAGAATTAGCAACTTGCTGATTTTCAGATTTAGCATCATGCAAACTAGCAGCGCGTTCTTTTTCAGCTTGTACAATTTCAGCAGGGGTCATAGGAACCAAAGTAATTTTTTTCCTTTATGCATAAAAGTGTAAGTATTACTTCTACCATGGTGCATAGCATCATTATCAAATTCCCAAGGACGACCCAATAAAAGTGAACAAGCTTCCATAGGTACCACATCACAATCAGCATAATCAGTATAGGAACCAATGGAAAAGAAACTCGCAAGTTTGTGTTACCTTAACTTTGCCCGCATCATTAAACCACTTTGTAAGTTATAGGGATGGGGGTGTTGGCGTGTGGCCAAGCCAAGCTTCTTGACCAAATCTGAACTCACCAAATTTTGACAACTACCTCCATCAATGATGACATGGCGCTCGCCGATTGTTGATGACGAAGAACAATTTGGAACAAGTTGTGGCGTTGCGGCTTCTCTGGTTGTTGTACCTTTGTCTTTGGCGCTCGCTGCACATTGACGCTTCAGTAGGTGGTCGTGTCATCAGTACCCAAAACTTCATTGTCCACCTCCACGGCCGGATCTTCTTCATCCTCTTCCTCAATGTCGAGGCGCCGATGTACCCATCGCAGTAGCAATGTATGCCCGCCCGACTAGGGCAATCCTTACGCACATGACCGAATCCCTTGGCGGTGGCATGAATGCTAGGAGTGCGCCCTGTTGAAGCAACGGAGGATGCACTCTTCAAAGGTTCCCCGCAAAGAATTTTTACCCGAACCGGATGTCCGCGAAGTAGGTGTGCAATCTGTTCGTTGGTAGAGGCGCCCGAAAAGAGGATGCCTTGGGAAGCCCCAAGGAGGACGCCATGCGTGGAGTGTACGAGGTGCCAACCTTGCCTTTGCCCTGCTTATTACGCCCCCGCAACTCCTTCTCTCGCAAGCATAGCAAACTGAAACAACCGGTTGACAAGTGTTAAAATCCTTATAATCAACTATGTTCTGAATTTCCTCCCTCAATCCTGAATAAAAACGAACAATAGAATCCTCGGTTCCCTCTACTATACTACAACGCATCAATCCTTTCTGAAGCTCACCATAGTAATCCCGCACGATTTATCTCCCCTGTTCTAAGCGCATCAATTTCTTACGTAGATCCCTATGATATGATGGCGGCACAAATCTATCACGCATAGCAACCTTAAGCTCTTCCCAAGTTCTAGGTTGGCAGTTATCGCAACTAAACTGTCCACCAAATGATAGCAAAATCTTTAAATTCACTAGTGGCTTGTCTAATTCTATGTTGCTCGAGGCACAAGGTGGGCACTAAATTTTTGCTCTCTTGTCATCTCCCGGTCAAAGGTATCCCTTAGCATCATAATGTCCCGAAAAAGGAGGTATGGTAAACTTGACCTTAGCATAAGGATCATCAGGAGCATGAGCACGATTACCTTGATGGCGGTTGCCACCCATACCTGTGGTGTTGTTGCGAAGACATCGGCGTAATCTATTTTCCCTTGTCATTTGCTTGATCAACATTACCATTGGTGTCATAGATCTCATCACCAGCGTCGCTGCCTCCATTATCTTCTTGAGGCGGTGGCTGAACTTCTACGGCTACTACCCTGCCGGCCAATGTGGACAATCGTTTGTCCAATCTCTCAAGTGTGTTGCCGATCTTGAGTTCAATGAGCGCAGCGATTCTGACCTTTTATTTGCCTCGTTCATTTTTTCTTCGAGCATTACTTACAACAGATTGTAGTTGCTCTTGGTCGACACACTCTCGAGAACTCTTTGGGAGAACTAGCGTCGTCATCTCCTGCCATTGTAGACACAAAACACAAGCAACAAACGGTGAAGGTTATCCCTAAAAGTTCTACTATGAGCGGTGGAGTGGTGTCTCTCGGGATCGACAAACTAATTACTTCTTACCAAGCTCTCACAAATGTTCTTACCAGCAAGACAAGGACACCGGGAAGTCGTAGACCACGATTGCAGGAATGTCAAACCGGTCTTTGTCTAGAAGAATGTGGAGCTTGGAAGGCACACAAAAAGACAGATAGTATATCCGGAACACAAGTCGAGAGAGAGCATATAGTAATGCTGAATTATAGTCCACAGTGTTCGTTCTTGTTGCCAGCCTAAAATGCTCCAAGTTCTAGATGTGTGTGACCAAATAAGATGGAGGAAAAAAAAGGATGATGGATAGCAAGAGCACTAGAAACAAGGCACAACACCGACAACTGAGCTCGGATTTTTCCTTTTTCCTGAATTTTTTCCCGGATTTTTGCAAAAGGCACTAGTAGAAATTAAATTTTTTTATTTTTCACTATGTTTTTATATTTTTCTCTGAACAAGGATCACAAAAGATGCAACCACAAAAATTGGCACCTACAACTGAGGTGGGATGTGGTCTACAGAAATTCAGCACGTTCTCTGAAAAGCGTGCAGAAACCTTGATAATTTTTTTCTTTATTTTTCTGAATTTTTTTGGCAATTTTAACGAAGCCAAACAGGCCGGAGGCAAGTTTGGGTCCCCTCAGAATGGTGTCAAGAAGCTACTGAATTTTTTTCAGATTTTTCTGATAACCGAGCGAAAAGTTATGCCTGTTTTACCGAAGGTATCTCAAGTTATGTTTACCAGAAGGCACAACACGGCAGCGGCAGTTAGGGCAAAGCATCCCTAAACTCCAACACCGATCACAGGTATTCGCCAGATGATGTAAGGAGAGCAGCGATGCAGGCGAAATAGCAGCGGCTTGCAACCTATCTAGGGTTAGAGCGGTGGCGAGAGATTACACAAGGCGGCTAGCGGGGGCAAGTCGAGTAATGTGGTGGATTCGACTTGTTGTTTAGGGACAGTGGATGGGATAGATACGATGGGGATAAACACACACAATGGACTCTAGCACGACCTAACCAGCAACAAGACCTCGACCAGGACACAAAGTCAACACGACGTACTCTGAAACTGAAATATGCAAAGGCTATGGCGCGGAAGGTTATAGGACATGAAAATAATATGGCAGTGGACTATAGGACGAAGGCGAAACACTCAAAACTAAGGTGGGATATGAACCTGACGGTATACCTGAAGCTCTGATTACCACTTGATGTGAACAAGGGTTCCCGATCTTCCGAAAGGTTCTGATAACTCTCGATTTGGCGAAAACGAGACACAAGTCGATCCGGCTTCGAACAAAGACGATCCGAAACCCCGCAATCGCAGCATACCACGTCTTCTCTCGGTTATCAACCGGCGTTGCAGGTTGACCTCGCCAAGAAGGCTAATCCTTGCCCCGCGAATCGAAGAACACAAGCAAGAACAAGGAAGAAAGCAACCAATTTGCAAATGAATGATTAAGCTCACGAGTTGGGGTCTCACAAACCGATGAATCGGCGAAACTGTTCTTGACAGATTAATCTAAGCAAAACCCAACCCTAACTTGGGCGGTGGCTACTATTTATAAAGAGTCTAAGGTCGTGCAAGACCCCCTGGACGCACCCCTAATGGGTTCCAACTCGATACAAGGCCCAAAGACCAAAATACGACGTCGCAGCGTCAGGACAGATTCTGGACGTCAACTTGTTTGGATGATTCCCGATGACTCCGGATGAATTTGGGCCTCCAACAAGACTCGTTGGAAAGGTCTTTTCGTTATCTTTCTTTAGAGTCTAAGAACGTCCAATTCCGAGTCCGGATGCATCCTGGGCATCCAATTTCGTACAGACTGCTCCTGGACTCCGAGACGGATTCGAAGTCGACTTGGTCTGGGGCTCCACCTTGACTTGAGCGCCCTTGCTGGTCCTTCATGCCTCCAAGCCCTCCTCTATGTATCTCCCGGTCCTCTCCATGATTCCTAATCATAATATAATCATTAGGTAGCAATCTATTCTCTAAATCATATAAAGAGTTACTTAGGAACGAGCTCACCTGTAAATTTAATTGTCGTGCGCGAGCTCTTGTGATTGGACCTTGAATGTTCAGCGGAGGATCATTGAGTGTATCCGAAGGAGTGATGTCCTCATCATGTTACATATAGAATGTAAATGTAAATAAAAGTAAAAAAGGCATGAAATATATAAGCTTAAGAAACATACAGTGCTCGGTGTCAATTGGCTTCATGCGATGATTAACCTGCAGAATAGATATCAGACAAATTTGCTCTCAAGAAAAGCCAGGAACGTTAGAAACATTGCAATGCATCCTGTCCAACAAGGCGTCCAAATATCTTCTCGTACGTAATGCCTCCAGATTAAACTTCAGAATGGCATCCCACGCGCGCACGTTGCAGGCAGCAGGCCGCCAGCACCGGCATCGCACCAACACGCGCATGCATTCACCTCCACCTCTGTTGTTGCCGCAGATCGGTGCAGGTGGAGATCGCACGTGGTGCCGCAGGGATCGGCAGTGAACCTGGGTCACGGAGCGCTCGTCGTACAACGTAATAGGTCTGAATAAATAATAAATCTTACTTGATGAAGCACGTAGGGTGAGCACCTGTTTGCGGCGGCGGCGGCGGTCCTCGACGGTGAGCTCGGCTGCGATCATGGCGGCCTCCTCGCTCGACAAGCCGCGTCTTCCTCGTTCGACAGCTTGTGCAGGCGAAGGCGGTCACGCGAGGTCCAGCGATGGCGAAGCGCAGGCCGGCTTCATCGTCTGGCCCTCTCGCGAGCGCAAGCGTAGGGTGGGGCGACGGCGAAGTCGCGCGCGCGGCGTCCGGCGAGGCGTTGGTAAGAGCGGGCGTAGCGTGGGGCAACGCGGGTGGAGGGCGCGTGATTTGCGTGCGTCTTCTGCGGCGCCGCGTGGATTGTGTGCGGGAGGCTGAGAGGGGAGGAGGAGGTGTGACACTTTTGATCTGGGCCATCGGATGTGTATGAGTAAAAAGAGAGAATGATTCAAATCAAATCTGGGCTGTCTATTTTAATTGCGTTGGATTTCTGGATACACTTTCGTGGGTGCATCAAGACGGGGCTTCTCAGCGGGGGACGTTTTTCGTGTGTGGCTGTAGGAAAGAAAACTTGGTGCATTAGTAGGTTGATTTGAGGAATCTCCTACACTTTGCTTAAAGTGTGTTCTGCTCATAAAGACAAGGTAGAGATCAAGTGCATGGGCTCTATTGGTGGGAAAACACCAATAGAACCAGAAATTTATTCATTCTCTAACCTTAGCACAATAAGATTGATGTCTTTTCACATTGTTCATTTATAAATGAGTGAGAAGATCAAAAGTATAAATATGGCATTTAAGTTTATTAGAAAGAGGAGTGGAGTTGCTTAACCTATGGAAGGATTGTTCATCTTTATAAGTTATTAAGATTAAGATGATGACTATCATCTTCCAAAAATAAGATATATTATATTTGAGTTCATTTGGTTAAGATGTGTACTCCAAGATCAGGAGAAAATGATGACCACTTACCTTTAAGATTGTTACCTTTATTACTGGAACATGATGACACCATGTGGTAAAGGGTGGATCGAATCTCAATGATCTTTTCCATCCTTGCATCTTTAGTTATTAGCATCTTCCGGACTTACGCTTCTCTCATTATTTCTTATGTCTTGCAAGGTGATTGGTCTACTATCATGGTGAAGTGTAGAAGGTGTTGAAGTGTTCTTCCATCCATTTCTTTCCATCTTAGTTCTTTCTATACATTTGTTTTCCTTTCTTTTTATTTTGAACCATGATCAGACATTTATTCTTTCTTTCCTGCATAAATGTTAGTGGACACATACCTGAAGAATTGCAACAAGTTCAAAATATGGGCTATGGTCCATATAATTTATGGGAATTTCATCTATGCTAATGAAAGGATGGGCTTTTAGGATTACTTTAGCATAGATTTCTTCTAACAAATTTTCTTGGTAGCTGCACTTTTATATGGTTCAAGGCAAAGGTAACTTGCAACAAAGGATTAAATGTATAAACTTTGATACTTACAGCTCTTCCATGGAGAATGAGTTGTGTCTTCCTTTTATGCAAAGTTATTGAACTTCATCACATGCCTTGATTCATCTCTTGATGTGAATTCATCTCTTGACTTACCCGAATTGAGTTTGAGAGTTTCTTGTAGGGGTTAGCCCAACAGAATATCTAATGTCTACTACAATAATTTCTAGTTCAATAACCAAACCAAACTCCATGTCTAGTTTTAGTTAAGGAAGGCATTTTAACCTAAGCACCACGCTCAATTCAAAAGCCTATAAAAGTATGTACAGTACTTCCAAACCAAAGCATACTATAGCAAACAAAGATAGGATAAAAGCACATAGAGATTTACTCAAATAGGTGAAAGCATGATCAAATATGGTAAGAATATTTTTTTCAAAGTAGAGATGCGAGTGATATACATGTGTGCAAGAAACTAAACATGTTGTAGATTTGATATAAGATGGAGTAGATGCATGAATTATTCAAAGTAAACATGCAGTGGAATGCTATCCGACTGATCAAATTTAAAGCCTATGAGCAAGACTTTCTCACCTTTCTTGATCAAACTTACCATAACTCATAATGGTATTTGTGAGTAGCGCAGCATCTTTATTCGTCACCTGTGATGAACTTTGAATTCATGTGATGATGACTTTTCTTCTACAATCTACACATGGTTAGAATAATATATATGTTTATACAAACCTGTGAGATGGCAGGGCTCCATTGTTGATGGATCATGAACGCTCAGGCACCCTGAGTTCTTCAATATTCTTCTTGTCTTGGTCTTGTGGAATTTTACCAAAAAGTTGAAACGGTTGATAGCCTGCTTATTCCACAACTCAACAAAACAAGGGTAATCCTACTAAAGCTAGTAGTAGACTAGATTAGTAGATATCAAGATCAATATCAAAATCTCTACGCCAATTGTTTCCCCGGCAACGGCGCCAAAAATGCTTGTTGGTATTTCTTATGCACAATTAAAATATGAAAGATTCCGCAAGCGCACAGAATACCATTGTAGCATTTTACCGGGAGTATTCTAGGTATCGTTATTTATATTTTACCAATGGAAAACAATAGATAAAGACATTGATAGTTCACCATCATATATCTACTAACCTAGTACACCAACTAAACTATAGTAGGGGTAAATGATAGATTATAGGATTTATGCATATATGACACGCAGACACTGGGGGAGAATTCTATGATAAGAGAGTAGATAGCTAAAGTGAGAGGACAACTGGGGAGAGTTCAAGGTTCCTAAATACTTCTCTATTACTTTAGTTCTATATAACTAATTCATGAGTAGATATAGCAATCACACAATAGCACTTTCGAGCAGCAGTACCTTTCCAACTCTCGACTAAGACTGAGAAAAAGGTAGTTGGGGAAGGCTGCCAATGAGCTCTACGAAACACCAACTCCGACGTGGTGGAATACGAAGGCCTAACAGAGCTGTCACCTCTGGGGCTACCACAACTAACCATAAGAGTCGGGCGCAATCTCAGGTAACCTATAGCCTAGACTCCATATCTACACTATCGATTACTACTCTAGTCACGATCTATAACTAGAGCACCTAATACAGGCGAAGATCCTATGCTAAAGTATAACAACTATACTAACCAATCAAATGTAATGTATAAAAGTAAATAGAGAAGATAAAATATATTAAAGCATGAGTCTTACAAGAATAAATATAAAGACATACCAAAACTCTGACGACTCCTCTGAAGACTCCTCCAAAACCCGAGCATAGCTCCGCTCTCCCTAACTCTCAACTAGAACTAATCTACTACATTGGAAAGTCTAGCCCTAATTCTCTAGAGGTGAGAGGTCATCCATTCGAGGGATGCCTCTACATCTCCATAATAATGTGGTGCCCCCAGGGAGGGGGTCTGGCCCTGTATTTATAGCCCGGTGGGAGAAACGTGAGCCCTTTGATCAAACCGACTTAAGGTACGGTCAAGATGCATCCTTGAAGGCGGTGGAAGAAGCTTCCAGAAGATGGGCATGAGATGCCGTAGGGGGAGGCCGGCCGGCCTGGGAGGAGATGCCGGTCGGCCTGGGCCCAAGCCCACTTGGGCCCAGCTTCGTTTGTGTGTTTTCCTTCTCCTTTTAGGGCCCAATGGCGTATGTTTCGATCTGGAGTTGATATCTCTTGATTCTGGGCTCCAAATATAGCAAATGATATGTCTGTTTCAATCATCTCAATAAGCCCGTCGCAATGGTGTAGTCCAATTCCTTATTTGGGATACTTTTATTTGATATTAAATTGCATACTCTTGCAACACAAGTGAAAACACCAAAACTCGTGGAACTCGTTAGAATCAAAACCTATAACTATGCTTTGTAATCCAGTTTATATTATTTCATGCAATAGTTGATGATTATATTTGGTGTTTAATGACCGTTAACAGTTGGAAGAGAATAAAGAGACATCATGACAAGAAGAAGAATTGTCTGAGGCTTACTCAGACAATGAATCCTACAAGTAAGTACTTTTTCTGACCTAGTCTTTAAATTTCGCACCCTTGCCATAAGGTGACAATGGTAGATATCTAATTACTTTAGTACATTTATTCTTTTGCATATTTAAAAAGAAAATAAAAATCTCTTCTTGCTTTATTATAAAACTTTAAAAAGCTTTATAGGATTAGACTTATGGTTTACCCCGTAAGAATATTCACTATAGTAGCACAAAAATAAATTTTCATTCCTTTGCATTATAAATAGAAAAGTACAAAAAGATAAGAATCTTGCTATACATATTTATCTGCTCATAGAGATAATCAATTACTCATCTGGTTGACCGCTAACCCATTATCATATTCGAGCCTCGAGTTTTGGTTGGAGTATATATTTGCAGGATTATATAATTAAAGAGTGAGACAGTCAGTGGGTCACCACTGCTAAGCTTACTCTAGAGATCATTCAAGCAAAATATGGCAAACATCTAGCTTAGGGGAGGAGCATCCCCCAGTTATCAGGTAACTATACCGTGATTTATCGAGTCGGTCTTATAGTTATAAAATACTAAAAATATGTGGACACATGAAGATCCACGTCTGTTGAGTCTTTTAAGAGTCTTTAGTTAGATAAAATCTAAAAAGCAATAAAAAAAAGTTTTAGTCGGGTCTTAGTTAATTAGAGTGTGTCTAGAGTCAACTGTTGACACCTGTTATCACCCAAAATTTATTAGTAATTACCACTTCTCGAGATATTGATATATGATAAGAATAGGGTTACCATTAACAATTTCCACGAGTTTTGGTGATTTGTGCATTTTTAGGGAATTTTCCAAAAAGCCTAAAAGAGGGATTTAAATGCTAATTTACCACGAAACTTGATCGCGACGTAAACACATCACCGGAGGGTTCAGGAATACTCGAAGACACCGAAGCAACGGGGGGGGCCAGCGGCCGCCAAGTGGGGCCGGCCGGCCCCCCCCCCTAGGGGCGGCCCCTAGGATTAGGGTTTGCCGCCCCCCCTTCGGAATCTTCTTCCACCGCCTCCGAGGAGTCATCGGCCGCTTGCTACGTTGGTTTGATCCAACGGCGCGTATCAATCCCACAGGGCTATAAAAGGAGGGCCATACCCCCACGGAGGAGGCCGGATCAAGAGATGAAGAATCGAGCTTTAGATAGAGATCCATTAGATCTAGGCTAGCAATCAAGATAGAGATTAGAGAGATAGAGTAGAAGAGTAGAGATTCGGAGGAGCCCAGGCTGTCGGAGCATCCTCGGGAGTCGTATATTCGTCTGGATTCGGCTTCCTCGCTTGGGAGGCGTGTTTCGAGGTACTTTTGTATTTACCATTCGATTCAAGTGAGCATTTGTTTATATTCATTCTTTGGTTTGCAACTCATACTATATTGAGTACTTTGATTTGGGTAGCTCCTAGGTCGAGTAGTATTCGTAACGTAGGCGTGGTGTGCGGGTTATGATTGCTTGTGAATGTCCCCCGATCGGTAGGATAATGGTAGCTCGTGTAGGTGACTTTATAGCTGCGTTGAATCCTCTCGTAGTCCACTTCCCGTTGATAGGACTGATAGGCCTATAGGTGTCGGTAGGTAGATTACTCTGTTTCTTCTCCTATTCAGGTCCTTTGGTCCGATAAGACGATATTACACAAAGTTTACGGTAGTTAGAACTAGAGTACATTAGCTATTTCCTCATTCTCAATAGTTTTCTAGATTGTTTGTACCCTTTTAGATTAAGAGTATTGGGCTATTTCATAATTCACCCCTTTTGTTCCTTTGGGTTCGATATTAAAACCGGGTTGATCTTGGTGAAGTCTTGATCAAGATATATATATCTGTGCGCTGATGGATAATCTGATTATAATCATTATTTAGGGTGCGGTTAATTTATACCAACAAGCATTTAAAGGCGCCGTTCTTGCGGGAATGGTTTGCTGATTTTGATTTAGCCTATCTTAGTCTATAGTTATCCTTTTATATTAAAAAAAAACAAAAATAAAAATATATTATGGAAAACGAATCTCAACTTTTATATCAATATGGAGCACCATTGGGATCGTACCTTCAGCCAATGGAATCTTCTAAACCTATCACATCATCGGCTATGAGCTACGCCAGGGATTAATTAAATTAGTTCGGGAAACATATCTTTTTTCGGTAATACTAGCGAAAACCCCTATTCCACTTAAGCGATTTTGAGCGGACATTTTCATGTCGAGCATTAAAGGCATGGCCGATGAAACTTTATGATGGAAACTCTTTCCGTTTTCATTAACGGCAGAGCCAAGAAATGGTATAATCGCCATGTTGGGAGTAGTCAAGGAGATTGGGAAACATTACGAAAATACTTCTGTCTTAAATTCTTCCCAGTAGAAAAGGTCGCTAAACTTCGATTTGAAATCATAGGATTCAAACAATTAGACAATAAATCGTTAGGCAAGGCTTGGGATCGTTTCGATGGTTTTGTAAATTCGGACCTAATCTTGCTTTACGGAACCCATCTTTTACAACATTTCTTTCTAGGCCTTGATGATAGAAATAAGGAATATCTTAATTTGGCCTCGGGTGGAGCATTTATGCATATTATTTGTTGAACATGCTAAAACTATTCTTACTAATATTTTAAATGATCTCCCAGAAGAAAAAGAAGAGTTGTTAGAAGAAAATTCTCATTTAGCTGAAAATAAACTTTTACCCGATTCACCTCAATTTATAGTTGAATCAAAACCTAAGCTAGCTAATAAGATAATTCCAAATCCTAAGTGGATGTTTGAAATAGAGGATGATTTCTTTAATGATTTTGGGAATACTACACTTTATCGTAAAATTATTCAACCTCAGCATTCTAGAGAATTCAATTCTAATCTTTCACATCGATGATTTAAAATTTCTAAGAGAAATAACAAGGGAATTGATTTTTTATTTTGGGAGATGATTGGTTGATAGAATCGAGCAATCCCACGAAGTAATTCGTCTCAGTTCACCCTCTGTTAGTATAAAGTTACAAGTAGATTCATATCCCTTTGAAGCTTTATATAATCCAGTTGTAGGAGTCAACATTATGTCATATACCTTTGCTAGAAAATTCTTGAAAGACATACCATTAATTCCTACAAATAAATTATTTAAAAATTATTCAGGACATATTATTCCTAGTTTAGGAGTTTTGAGTGCACTTCCTATTGTTATTAATGATTTCCGCATTTTGCTAAATTTCTATATCTTTGATGTGTGGGATTTTGATGTAATGATTGGAGTACCCATAATAAAACTTCTTCAAGAAGGTCGTGATGGTAAATTAAATGTTCAACTTGGGAAAGGATTTAATTTTTCGATACCTATAACTCATGCAGTAAAATTTAAAGCAGAGCCCCTTCCCGAATTAGATCCAATAGAAGAGGTTAAGGCTATTGAATTCAATGATTTAATTCAACCCGATTTAGAAGATAATACCCAGTTCTTCATCGATGAAGAAGAAGAGGAGGACCTTGTTGATCTGAACCTCTTGATGAATTACTAGAGCCACCTAAACCTCCTATTGAGCTCAAACCATTACCATTTGGTCTTAAATATGCTTTTCTAAATAATGATCGAGAATATCCTGTAATTATAAGCGATAAACTTTCTGATGAAGAGACTTATAAATTAATAATTGTTTTAGAAAAACATAGAGCTGCTTTTGGATATTCACTCCAAGACCTAAAAGGGATTAGCCCTGTTCTTTGCACCCATCGCATACCTACCAATCCGAAATTACACCTTCAAGAGAGCCTCGGCGTAGACTTCAAAATGCGATGCGGGATGTAGTAAAGAAAGAAGTTCTAAAGCTTTTTGCATGCGGGGATTATATACCCTGTGCCGCATAGCGAATGGGTAAGTCCTGTGCAAGTTGTACCTAAAAAGGAGGAATGACGGTTGTCAAAATGATAAAAATGAATTAATACCTAAGAGAACTGTCCTTTGGATGGCCAATGTGTATAGATTATAGAAAACTAAACAAAGCAATAAAGAAAGACCATTTTCCGTTACCTTTCATTGATGAGATGTTAGAGCGCTTAGCAAATCATTCTTTCTTTTGTTTCCTTTATGGTTGCTCGAGGATATCATCAAATTCCTATCCACCCCGATGATCAAAGCAAAACCACCTTTACATGTCCTTATGGAACTTATGCTTATAGGAGAATATCTTTTGGATTATGTAATGCACCCGCTTCTTTTCAAAGATGCATGATGTCTATATTTTCTGATATGATAGAAGAAATCATGGAAGTTTTTATGGATGATTTTTCAGTTTATGGAAAAACTTTTGATGATTGCCTAAAGAATTTAGACAAGGTTTTGCAAAGATGTGAAGAAAAACACTTAGTCCTCAATTGGGAAAAATGTCATTTTATGGTTAGAGAAAGAATAGTGTTATGACACCTAGTGTCAGAAAGAGGAATAGAGGTAGATAAGGCTAAAATTGAAGTAATTGAACAACTACCTCCCCTATTAATGTAAAAGGAGTCCGTTTTTTTCTTGGTCATTGTGGTTTTTATCGTAGATTTATAAGGAATTTCTCATAAATTGCTAGACCAATGACCAAATTGTTAGCTAAGGATGTGCCTTTTGAGTTTGATGAAGAATGCTTAGAATCATTTAATATTCTTAAGAAAGCACTTACATCGGCACCAATCATTCAACCCCACGATTGGTCTTTACCTTTTGAAATTATGTGTGATGCTAGTGATTATCTTTGTAGGAGCAGTCTTAGGACAAACAAAAGATAAAACACATCATGCAATTGCTTACGCTAGCAAGACAATGACGAAGCACAATTAAACTATGCAACCCGAAAAGGAACTTTTGGCTGTTGTCTTTGCTATTGATAAATTTAGGTCTTACTTAGTTGGAGCTAAAATAATTGTTTATTCTGATCACTTATTTGCTCTTAAATATTTGCTCACTAAGAGAGATGCTAAACCACAATTAATAAGATGGATCTTATTGCTGCAAGAATTTGATTTGGAAATTAAAGATAGAAAAGGGATAGAAAACCCATTCTTTGATCATTTATCTAGGATGTATTTCAAAAGAACCTCGGGAACTACCTATTAATGATTCATTAAGAGATGACATCTTTGTTTAAAGTGACCAAGACAGATCCTTGGTACGCGAATATTGTCAACTTTATGGTTGCAGGATACGTGCCACCGGGAGAAAATAAGAAAAGACTCATTTATGAAAGTCGTCTCCACATGTGGGATTCACCATACCTCTTTCGGGTATCTTGTGATGGATTACTCAGAAGATGTGTATCGGTGGAGGAAGGCATGCGAGATCATTCAGAAATGTCACTCGTCACCATATGGAGGTCATTATGGGGCATTCCGCACTCATGCAAAAAATGGCGAGTGGTTTCTTTTGGCCAACCATGTATGAAGACACCAAAGATTTCATCCGAAGATGTGGAGCATGTCAGAGGCACGGAAATATCAATGCAAGAGATGCTATGCCACTCACCAACAACCTTCAGATAGAGCTCTTTGATGTCTGGGGAATTGATTATATGGGACCCTTTGTGAAGTCAAAGAATTATGAGTACATTTTGGTGGCAGTTGATTATGTATCCAAGTGGGTAGAAGCTATGCCATGCAAGAATGCTAACTCAAAACACTCAAAGAAGATGTTTGAAGAGGTTATATTTCCAAGGTTTGGAACACCTAGAATGGTTATAAGTGATGGAGGAACACATTTCAGCGATAAGAAGTTTCACTTATACCTACAAGCTCATGGAATACGACATAATGTCGCTACTCCATATCATCCTCAGACAAGTGGCCAGGCAGAAACATCCAATAAACAAATCAAGAATATTCTCCAGAAAACAGTGAATGAAATGGGAACTTTATGGAAGGATCGCTTACCTGACGCACTATGGGCATACCGGACAGCTTATAAAACACCTTTGGGAATGTCACCATATCAATTGGTATATGGCAAGACCTGCCACTTACTAGTCGAATTAGAACATAAAGCTCCTTTGGGCTATCAAAAGATGGAACATGGACCTAGAAGCTGCCGGAGAAAAAAGGAAAATGCAATTATCAGAATTAGAAGAATGGAGAGAAAAGGCCTATCACAATTCAAAGATCTACAAAGAACGGACGAAGAGATGGCATGATAAGAGGATCAAGAAGAAGGAGTTTACACCAGGAGATAAGGTATTACTTTTTAATTCAGGTTTAAATTATTCGGGCTTGGAAAATTAAGGAGCAAATGGGAAGGACCTTTCACCGTTGTAAATTCATCACCACATGGAGCAATAACTCTACAATCAAACGAAGGTACGTTATTCAAGGTAAATGGACACCGACTTAAACTTTATTTAGAGCCATTTAATTCGGGGAGTAGTGGATGAAATCAAATTCATCCATTACCAACTTATTAAATTCTATTTTTATTTTGGTACAAAATTTTATCCATAAATACATCTAATAGAAACATAGGAGTCCGAAGTACCCCGCGGAAGGGCACCGAAGTGGGCCCTAGGTGGGGCCGGTCGGCGCCCTATGGGGCGGTCGGCGCCCCCCATGTGCCCCCTCGTCCCGACTCTCGTCTCACATCCTTCTACACTCTTCCCTACGTATATTCGCGTATTATCCCGCGCGATCGGATATCCTTTAAATGCGGATCCCGTAGAACCTAGGTTTTATCCTCATCTGTCTCCGAAAACCCATATAAATACGTACCTAGAACTCCTCAACTTTTATTCCATAAGCTCTCCAATCTAGATAACTTGCCCCCTCTCCCTTTCAAAGAGAGCTCTCAATCTAGATCTATTAGCAATGGCGAACAAGGCGATCGTCTCCTATGGCGCGGACTTCGACGGCATCCCCGGCGATGATTCGAAGGCCCTCGTCCTCGCTGCGGTAGAAGCCTCTCGCCGTCGTGCCGCCGAAGCAAGTTGCAACGATCCCCCAGCGTCATGAGCAAGTCTACTACGTGCAAGATCCATCGGCTCTTCCTCCACCACCTGCAAGGCTGATGCTTGAAGGAGGTGCTAAAGGAAAGCAGATTGCTATCCCCAAAGGGTACTCAGCTCTTTGCACCAAGACCTAATGAGCGACTCGTGGCGGTCGAGACCGACAAGAAGGAGGGCTGATATGCGCTAAGTACTCCAATGCTGCTCGCCCTTCCGTTCAAGGAGTTCGTGCAAACCACGATGAGATATGCTACACTTGAGCCCATCACGCCTAAGCCAAAGCCTAAGAGAAAGAGAGCAACACCGGCATTAGCGGAGAAAGTTCCCAAGCGGCCCGGCACCAACCCTACGCACTCTTAACGAGAAGCTTGAAGGCCTCTCGACCTTGTCAAGGAGATGGAAACATCTAACAAGGCGAGGGACAAGCTCATAGATGACGTAGAAAAGAAGGTTGGGGTTAATCTCAAGTTAATCCGCAGCCTCAAGCGCGACAAAGACAAGCTTGAAGAAGAGGTTGCAGCCCTCAAAGCAATAATTCGGGGCCTCAACAATGAAGGGGCAGCATTAAGCGCCTAGTTATCCAATAAGGCACACTTCCGCTAGTCCGATTAGTTAAAGGAGTCGGTCGAGTTGAGTCATTTTGTTAGGACAAAGCCTAATGAGCTAGGGCGTCGTTAGCTCAGTCATTAAAGCGTCTATTGAATTATTTTATACCACCACCATAAATGAATAAAGTGCCTTATTTTATATTAATGTGTGTTATCTATTCTACTCTCCATTTTTGGAATATTTTGTCTCCACATATTGCGCAGAAAGTATGCAGGAAAACAAGTGTGGGGAAGTACAATTAATCACGAAGCAAAAATACGATCGAAAAAAAATAGTGTAATTGAGCGACATCGACCCAACACCGCACACGCCTTGGCGGACCCTGAGGACCCCCGAGGTGGGGGCGGCGGCGCGCCCTGGTGGGGCGCGGGCGGCCCTGCCTTCTCTCTCGCCTCTTCGTTTCGGTCATGGTCGGGGTTCGAGTTAATTACAAGTCAAATACATATACTCAAATTTTAATTAAAACTTTTATTCTTTATAATAAATGCTTCACGAAATAATAAACCCATTCAATCCATGACTTAAGAGAAATAAATTATATGACACCCTTCTAGAGTCATGAATATTCTGAATTCTATAGTACTTCATGATTGTCTAAGTTATTGTAGGGAGAAAGATAGCAAAGATAATGATTACTCAATTTCTGTTAATTTGTCTTTGGAGATTTTATTTCGAAAAAAAAATTTGAAACACTTAGCTTCACTCTTCTTTGTAATGGAATCCAATAATAATTATATCAAAACAACTTTAATTATGGCTCTGGTTGAAGAGATTTATTATATTCCCAGCATCATAAGATAAATAAAAATAAAATTCACTATCTTGAGCAATATTGTGAAGGAGGCATGAGCTATTCAAAAGATTCGAGGAAATAAAAAGGGACAAGTGTAAGAAACCTCGAGAAAAGATAGATCATGAGGAAATAAAAAGGGACAAGTGTCGAAACCTCGATGAAAGAAAGAAATAGGAGCACATGCTCGTCAAAAAAGAAAGACTCATGGTTCCTCCAACATAATATGCCAAGAAGTGAGAATTTTTTCTGATCTAGGAATATGATATCTCTCTCCCTCGCTATAAAAATATATTCAATTTATGTCTCTACCATTAGTGCCATTACAAATGAGAGGTTTGAAGCTATGTTTTTGCAAAAAACACCTTCACTCCAAAAGACATAATTAAAGAAAGAGTAATCAGTCTTCAGCTCTCTTACTCCGCAATCACTTGAGGATCCATGATAGACACTTTAGAATTCCATAATATATGATCACTAGACTGTTGCTATATAATTTAATCTCTAAGTTACACATTGAATGTATATCTATTCTACTAAAACCAACCTTTTTCTCGGGACGAGCAAAAGCCTAAGTGTGGGGGTAATTGTTGACACACTGTTATCACCCAAAATTTATTAGTAATTACCACTTCCGAGACATTGATATATGATAAGAATAGGGTTACCATTAACAATTTCCACGAGTTTTGGTGATTTGTGCATTTTTCAGGGAATTTTCGAAAAAGACTAAAAGAGGGATTTAAGTGCTAATTTACCACGAAACTTGATCGCGGCGTAAACACATCACCAGAGGGTTCGGGGAATACTCGAGAAGACACCGAAGCAACGGGGGGCCAGCGGCCGCCAAGTGGGGCGGGCGGCCCCACCTGCGGCCGGCGGCCCCTAGGATTAGGGTTTGCCGCCCCCTTACGGAACCTTCTTCCACCGCCTCGAGGAGTCATCGGCCGCTTGCTACGTCGGTTTGATCCAACGGCGCGTATCAATCCCAGGGCTATAAAAGGAGGGCCATACCCCCCCCGGAGGAGGCCGGATCAAGAGATGAAGAATCGAGCTTTAGATAGAGATCCATTAGATCTAGGCTAGCAATCAAGATAGAGATTAGAGATAGAGTAGAAGAGTAGAGATTCGGAGGAGCCCCGGCCTGTCGGAGCATCCTCGGGAGGCTGTATTCGTCTGGATTCGACTTCCTCGCCCGGAGCTGTGTTACGAGGTACTTTTGTATTTACCATTTCGATTCAAGTGAGCATTTGTTTATATTCATTCTTTGGTTTGCAACTCATACTATATTGAGTACTTTGATTTGGGTAGCTCCTAGGTCGAGTAGTATTCGTAACGTAGACGTGGTGTGCGGGTTATGATTGCTTGTGAATGTCCCCCGATCATTAGGATAATGGTAGCTCGCGTAGGTGACTTTATAGCTGCGTTGAATCCTCTCGTAGTCCACTTCCGTTGATAGGACTGATAGGCCTATAGGTATCGGTAGGTAGATTACTCTGTTTTCTTCTCCTATTCAGGTCCTTTGGTCCGATAAGATGATATTATACAAAGTTTACCGGTAGTTAGAACTAGAGTACATTAGCAATTTCCTCATTCTCAATAGTTTTCTAGATTGTTTGTACCCTTTTAGATTAAGAGTATTGGGCTATTTCATAATTCACCTACTATTCCTTTGGGTTCGATATTAAAACCGGGTTGATCTTGGTGAAGTGCTGATCAAGATATATATCTGTGCGCTTGCGGATAATCGATTATAATCATTATTTAGGGTGCGATTAATTTATACCAACATCAACTATGAACTAGAAATTTTTGTCTTAGAAATGATAAATAGTTGCTCTGTTAGAATTCTTTCAAATACCTAGTTTTCAACCTTGAGTTCTCCTAAGTTTTGGACACGATTGCTTTAATTTGATACTCTACTTTGAGCCTGAAACTTGTGGAGTAATATGCTTGAGCTAAGTCTAGGTGATTGACGGATATGATATAAGAGAGTCTGAGCTGCAATTTATCTTATTCTTAACGATGCTAAATTCTAGAGATTTATCTTTTGAAAATTTTAAACCCTTATATGATGAGCACTTGTATAACAAAGTTGAATTCCTACCAAAGCCATATATGATACATATTTAGATTAGGAAACCTTTGCTCATTTATGCTACTTGCTTTCCATTGAGTTTAGTTAACTTTTTTGTCGTATACTTAAGAGAGTCTTGTCATGCTTTTAAAATCAAGATCACTCACACACTCCACATATGCATTACTCTTACCTTGAGAGTAAGCGCAACCATTTTCCACTTTTATCCATTTCTACCTCAAAATGTTTCTCCTACAATAGAAGAGAACACCCAAAATATACATAAACCCATAGGACAGCCTTTGTTTATTTACTCTAAGTTCTTTATTGTTATCTCTTCAATCAATTATTGTATCCAAGGATGCATGTGGCTATGCAAAAACAAAAAGAGAGTAAAAGATAGACAAGTGTCCCAGCATTAAAACAATGGGTACTCAGATGCTCACCTCCCAAAAAAAAGAAAGAAAGAGAATTAAGATAGCCCATGTTTTTCTAAGAAGTTCTGAAAGTTTAAGAAAGAAGAGTGTCGGTGCTAAAACTAGTGGTCCTAGTACCAACGAGTGAATTTACGTGCGTGCTCCCAACCCTGGATGGTGTGCAAGAGGGACACAAGAAGGTTTTGTATTATCCTGCACCAAGGTGCCTGTAGGTAGGGTGTACAAGCAAGTGGAGAGAGGGAAATGTCCCAAGTCTCGTGTGAGATGAGTGAGTGTGTGTATTTGTTTGCCAAGGAGATTGCTCGATTTGCTTCCTAGGATTCACCTGTCCCCGGAAGGACCCCCGTCCCCCCACTTTTATAGCCGGAAGGGGAGGGGACGGGCTTTCTGTCTGATGTTTGAATAGGAAGACGGCGGTGGGCGCCGCCTCATCCCGCCGAGGCCTAGGGGCTCCCTTTCTCCTTGTGCCGAGGCCCCGGGTGAGGGCGGCGGTTTTGTCTTACCACGACGCCGCCTTTGTCGATGGCAGGCGCCGTCCCGTGGAGTCGGCTCCTCGTTCTTGGTGAAGGAGGGGCGTGCGCCTGCCGGGGGGTCGGCGTGGGCGTCATGATGGCGTGCCAGTCTGTACCGTGGCTGCTTTGTAGCTTTGACTCACTCGGTCCGGGCTCTTGAGGGCAGCGGCATCGTTGTCGTATACTGCGGCGTGGCCGGCGTAGAGATACAGCGTCACGGGGCCATCTTCGTCTACCCCGGCTCTGGAGGCTTTGGGTGCCACAGTGGCGGGGGCACGGAAGGCTCGGCCGCCCGTCTGAGGGGGTGCTGTGCTCTGCCGGGATGCGGCATGCTCCGTATCTGGACTCCCCGTGATGGGACTTTATTCTGAGGGTTAGTCATCATGTCGCCCCTCTGATGGCAAGCATGGCCGCTGCTGTAGGGATGCGTAATCAAAGTGCGGGCGCAGAGAGGTGCGAGTGGTGGCGGGACGGCTCTCCTCCCTGCCGGGGGCTAGCGTCAACGGCGGTCAACGTGGGAAGGCGGGCGGTGGATATACGTCAAGTCGGTGGTCGATCCTTGACCAGGTGATGCGGCGCGTGTCGTCCGAGGCCTTAGCGCGGGGGCTCGGTCGGGATGAAAGGCGGGGAACTCGTCCAGAGGCCTCAGTAGGGAGGCCTCGGGCGGCGGGGGGCGTTAGTGCCCGTCAGAGCCTCTCGGCGGGGGAGGCCTCGGGCGGAGGCGCGAGCAGCGCCGCCCGAGGCCTGGCTGAGAGGCTCGGGCGAGTCGGAAGCGGACGCCGCCCGTCCGAGGCCTCTGAAGGGAGGCTCGGGCGAGCGGAAAACAGAAACTCGTCCGAGGCCTTGATGAAGGAGGCTTGGGCCAGGCGGAAAGCTAGCGTTTGCTTAAAGTCCCGCAATGTGGGCTTGGTGGTGTTGGTGTGCGCGGTGCGGCTGGGCCTTGGCGGGCCGTGTTTTATTCTTGTGTGGCCTAGTTTTGCGTCTCTTGGGCCTAATTGTTAGGAGGGCCCTTAATTTGGTCCCCGACAGTAGCCCCCGAGCCTCTGAAGGAGTGAATGCACTCGTTCGAGGCTGGTGCGGTGTTGCCTTGGTTGAAGGCGTCTTACTCGCGGGGGTGCGGCGCAAGCGCTCCGTCGAGGGTGTGCGACCTCGGAGGAGTGTGTGCACCCGTCCGAGGGCTCGTACGTGTTTTGGTGGCGAAACGATTCGCGCCGCCGAGCCCCCGGGCCCGTCGGCTCGTCCGGGGGTTCGGCTGAATGTCAGGACGCTTTCCCGAGCCGGTTCGCGCGTTGGGGGAAGTCCCCCGGCCCTCGTGGCGTTGAGGGGGAGCCGGTTGGTACTCGGTCGTTAGTCTTTACGCACCTCAGCGTCCCTTCCGCAGGGAGGAGGGTTGGTCTTCATCGTGCTATCGTCGACGAGTGTCGAACACGACTAGGTCCGGTGAGCTGTTAACGGGTGGATCCAAGTGAACCGCCTGTGCCCCGTTCGCTAGGGGGTTGGCTGGGCCCGGAGGCGCGGTTCATAAAACCCCGCACGGTATACTGAGGCGGGGCTCGGGTCCGTCCGCCGGGTCCCGAGGGCTCGATGCACTCCCACGCGGGATCCCCCCTATTCGGCTGCCATGCTGGCCTCGGATGCTGCTACGAGGACGGCCCCGCTTGCTGTGGGGGCTAGGCGTGTATGAGGCCGTCGAGCTGCCCACGACTCTGTTGCCAGGCGGCATTTGTCGAACCGAGATGGGCCGGCCTCCGTTCCTACGGACCGTAAATGGGCCGTCGCCCGGGCTCCTTCATGAAGAAGGAAAACCGCCGTTTCACCCTGTCGTGGGCGCGCTTTTCAGGCGGCCGCCGCGGGATGTGGCGCGCGCCCGGGAGGTGGCGGGCCCTACTTTTCCCGTCGTGGCGGTTGCCGTGCGTGTGGTCGTGGGCCCCACGGCGGACGTGATGTGCGGCGCTGCGGCTTTCCCGCTGCGGCCACTTACAGTGGCGGGGCCCGGGCCTTGCGCCCCGGATCCTTTGTGCGGGGGCGGGTCACGCGGCGGCAGCGTGTGGCTCGCTAGACCCGCGTGGCCGCGCCCGCTTCGTGTGCCGTCGCTTTGGGTTGCGTGCGGTGTATGTCGATTATGGCGTATCGTAGGGTGATACGCAATTAATGCAAGGACGGAAGCGCGCCGGGTATAAGTACCTGTGCGGCGGCCGCATCGTCCTCCCTTCTCGCCTTCCTCGCCTTTGCTTCCTCCTGCGCCATTGCCGTCTGCTCGAGCGCCGGCGAGGAAGAAAGGGAGCGAGGAAGAAGACTTGCTGCATCCACCCCGCTCGCCGCTATCATGGCCGAGGCCCGAGATCGTCGGCGTGGAGGAGTGGGGAGGCGAGCTCCGTGGCGTTGTCGGGCCTGGTGACGCTCGTGGGGAAGGGGGCTTCTCCGCCCCTGCGCCCGACAAGGCCCTCCCGAAGTGGATCGTCCCGCCCGGCCGACCATGTCCCCCGCACCCGCCTCGGGGATCGTCGTGAGCTTCACGGCGTTCCATGAAACGGGTTCGGGATGCCGATGGGTCGGTTCTTGAGGGCCATCCTCAGTACTACGGACTGGAGCTGCAGCATCTCAACCCCAACTCCATCACGCTTTTTGGCGGTGTTCGTCGCCCTATGTGAGGGCTTCCTTGGGGTCGAGGTCCACTTTGGGACCTCTGGCTCCACTTCTTCGAGGGCGCCCTCTTCTTCAAGAGCGTCGAGAGGGGGGAAGAGGATATCCGTCCCGTCGGCGGCTGCATCTTTGCGGCTGCGGGCTCGCAACCGGGATTCGTATATCCCGGCGAAGCTGACCTCCTCCAACCCGCGGCTGGCGCGAAGTGGTTCTACCTCCGAGCGACTCCGGCCACCTGCCCGCTTGCCAGGGAGGGTGTTCGACGCGAGCCAGCGAGGTGGAAGGAGGAGATCATCGAGAGGGTCATCCCTGCGGAGAAGGTGTTCCGCGCGCTGAGGAGGCTGACCGCGAAGGGGTTAGATGCGGCGGTCATTATCGCCGCCTTCCACCGGGCGTCGAGTTACGCCCCTCATGCATAAACGACCTTGCACATTTGACATGAGGGAAGGCGGCCCAGGAGGCTGGGGCGAGGATGTTGTCCATCGACCTTGATCACGCCGAGATCGTCGAGCGGACCAAGAAGGCGGCGTCGGTGTCTGACGTCTCCAACCTCTACAAGGTCGCGATGCGACCCCACCGTAGGCTGCCGTCTCCGTGGTGAGTCACTGCGGCCGTCTTGTGGTTGGTTGTTGTTTGCCTCCTCCCCTTTATCCTCATCTTGCTCTTTTCATCATGAGGGATTGGCGGGGGAAGCTGAAAGCGTCCAAGCCCCCCATCTCCGCGGAGAAAGAGAAGAACAAGGCCCTTGCGGAGAAGCAGAGGGAGGAGAAGAAGAAGAAGTCGGACAGGGAATGTCCGCAAGCGAAGCGGAAGCGGCGTGAGCTGGACAAGAAGCGGCCGGCCGGTGGATGAGGGACTCCCCCGAGAGCCAACGCCCTCCGACACCACCGGCGCTGATGACGATGATGAGGATGACGAGGGGGAGGATTACGACTTCCTCGGCTTCATGGAGGGGGAGAGGCTGAAGGAGTCGTCGGTTCAGCCCCCCGGTCCTGGTGATGCGCTGCGAGGGCGGGCGGCGGAGGAGGTCGGGCGAGGCCTCGGCCTCGGCGTCTCGAGCCGAGGCTACGTGTTGAACCGGGGCCGCATCGCCCTCTCGTGAAAGAGAGGGTGGTCGCCGTGGCCGTTGGAGGACACCGCCCCTGCCCTTCACTCCGCCAGGCCATGGCTGGGCGGCCAGGAGATGTGACCCCGTCGGGGGATGAGGCCCTCCAGGTCGTCGCGCCGACCCGGCCGGTCGAGGGGCAGCTCCGGACGCCCGCGAGGGGCCGCCTGAGGGGCGGCGAGGGACCGCCGAGGTGGCGCGGGCCTCGCCTGAGGGAGGCAGCAACGCCGGAGGCCGGCACCCTATGCCCGCGACTCAGTCGCGCGGGCCAGGGGACACCTCAAGTCGGGCCCCGACGGCGTGGCTCCGGCGAGCCGATTGTACCGGCCGCTGTCGGCGGGTGAGCATCTCTCCCTCTTTAAGTCTTCCATCGTTTTTGTTTCGTTTTTCTCGGAAGTCGACCTCCTTGCCACCGTAGCCAAAAGCGCAAGGCGGCCCGGTTCGGCACCGCTTGCTCAGCGTAAGCGGTGGGGCGGCAGGCTGAGTCGGCGAGTGCCACGCTGCCCCGGCGTGGGCTGTGTTACCGACGACCCGAGGGGGAGGCGGTCGAGCGCCGTTGACCAAGAGCCACCCCGGCCATGACGGAGAGGCGCGCGGGCGCCCGGTACCAGAAGCCTCGGCGATGCACTGTCGCGAAAGCCGTGGCGGCGCTGCCCGGTGACCACGACCCGACATGGCCATGGAGGGAAAAGGCACTGGCGCTGTCCGCTAGGCCACGCCATGGCGCGGGAGGTGGTGGAGATCCCTCCTCGGAGGAGAGGCGCCCCCCCCATGCGGGTTGAAGAGGTGGCCGTTGCGGACACGGCTTCCTCGGTGGCGATCGTGCGGGGGCCGTCATTGCGGCGCCCGCCCGAGGGTCCTCGAGCCGGGAGGTGGTTCGCTTTGGCGAGCTCGGGAGGGGGCCGCCACGGATCATCTGGACGGACCGCCGGGACCCGGGGCCGGCCGATCTATGTCTTTGGGCAAGCGCCACAGGGCTTTTTCGGTGGGGCTTGAGGCCTGGCAAATACGTTCGGTCGGCCGGCGACCTGCTTCGTCTGCTCTCGCCCGATCTTCTCAAGGGACCTCCCGAAATGTTGAAAGGTATTACAAATGCTCGAAACCCTTACCCTAACACGGGTGCCCGGAGATGGCTAACTTCATTTGGTTCCGATTGTCGCGAGGACTGGCAAAAAGTTCTCCCAGGAGAAGTCGCGGTTTCTCCGACTGAGGGCTGGCAGGCGCTCCCACCTTCGGCGGCAGGAGGCAAACCGGCTGCGTGCCGAGTTAGCTGCCGGAACGAAGAGAACGCCGACCTGCGCCTCCTTGTCGCGGACTGAAGGCTGAGGCCTCCGAGGGTCGGAAGCGTTCGTCGGAACTCGACCGGCTCCGGGCTGAAAGGAGGTGATGAAGACGGCGCTTGTCGAAGTCGTCCGACACCATTGGGACGTTGACGGAGAACCTGGTGAACATGGAAACTGATCACCAGCTCTATGTCAATGATGTCACCATGATGCGGGCCGAGCTTGGTCGGGCTAACGAGGCCAACAGGCTCGAGGCGCAGCCGGGCGGAGGAGGTGGTGCAAACGGAAGGTAAGTCTTATGTTTGGGCGCCCATATCCTTGCCGCCGCTCAGAGATTGACCCTTGGCGGATGCAGAGGCGAGGAAGAAGTCGTCGGAGCAGGCGGCCCCTTGTCATAGCGCGGGCTGCCTACTCCTCGGCGTAGAGGCGAGCTCGACGCCCAAGAAGAAGGTCGGAGCCGTTTGCACGGAAGTCGAGACCGCCCGAGCCAGCCCGGCAGCGATCGGTCCCTGGGCCGGGAGGCGTTGCCCAGACAAGTGGAGGCGGCGTCGCCCCGCCCTTCAGTCCGGCCTTCGGACCGGGGTGTCGCACACCACAGCGATGACCCTCTCCCACTACGACCTCGACCTCCCCAAGATTTCCGAGGGGCTCGTCGTCGCCGGGGACGAGGAGGGTCATGAGGGAGAGGTATTTGCCGAGCTGCTCCATCGGGCTGAAGAAGCTACGTCCGCTGGTCGGGCACTTCGGCGGCTATCCTCCCGTCTTTGCTGCCGAAGGGGCCGACACCGGGGTGCCGACGCGCCCGGGGGCCGGAGGGGGGTCGGATGCCCCCGGTGAATCCTATGGTCGGGCCGAGTGTGCCCGTGTAAAAAACTTGATTAGTATTTTGTTTTTACGTGTCGTCTAAGACTTTGGCCCGTCGAGGCCTTATGTTTCTTATGCTGACTCTTTCGTTATCTCTGTGTTTCCCTTCAGCGGTGCTCGTTACTTAGTCGTGCGGGGGAGCTTTGCAACCGTGAGTCGCCCTTTAGCCGAAGGTAGGGATCGCGTTGATTGTCACGGTCCCGTTGCCTTTTCGCAATGAGTGACTTCCCGCGAGGCTCGGAGTCCCTTTTGGTGAGGGCTGCAAGCGGAGGTACCGTGGCGCTCGGGCGTAGGTGGCCTCGTGGCTCGGCCGCCTCTGGCCTCGGGGTGACTCGGTCGTGCCCGTAACTAAATACACGAGACCTTCGGGAGCGTAGAGTCTACGAAGAATAGCCGGGGGAAAACGAAAAAAGGATTTTCGCGGGGTGCTTTTCGGGGAGGGTTCCCCCTTTCTAGCCCCGAGGGAGGCTTGGTTTTGGTAAGACAAAACCAAGTCTCACCGAGTCCTATTGAGAAAAAAAAAAAACGCTATGTCTTGGGGAAACGCCCAAGGACTTGGTGTTTATTAACGAAATGTACAAAGCGTATGTACAATGCTTGGAATTTTAAGGGTAAAAGCGGCGTAGCTGTTGGATGTTCCAAGCGTTGTTGAGGACTTCGCCGGCTTCGTTGGCGAGCTTGTGCGTGCCGGCTTGAGGACTTCGGCGATGATGAAGGGCCCTTCCCAAGGCGGCGTGAGCTTGTGGCACCCTCTGTTGTCTTGGCGGAGGCGGACACCGAGATCGCCTTCCCGGAGATCTCGGACCCGGACCCGACGGTCGTGGTAGCGTCGGAGAGACTGTATGGTATCTTGCCGAGTGTAGAAGGGCGGCGTCCCTAGCTTCCTCGGCGTGTCCAGCCGAAGTCCTCCCCGAGCCACTTGATTTCGTGCCTCGTCGTAGGCCCTGAGCCTTGGGGACCCAAACTCCAAGTCGGTGGGCAGCATGGCCTCGGCACCGTATACTAGGTAGAAAGGCGTAAACCCCGTGGCTCGGCTTGTCGTCGTCCTGAGGCTCCAGAGGACCGAAGGGAGTCCCTCGAGCCACCTTTTGCCGAACTTGTTGACCTTATTGAAGATCCGAGGCTTCAGTCCTTGCAGTATCATCCCGTTGGCCCGCTCCACTTGCCCGTTCGTGCGGGGGTGCAAAGGGGCGAGGACCGCAGGCGATGCGTATCTGGTGCTCGTCGCAGGTTTGAAACTTCGCCCCGTGAACTGGGTGCCATGGTCGGTGATGATAGAGTTTGGGACTCCAAAGCGGTGGATGATGTCGGTGAAGAAGAGCACCGCCTGCTCGGATCGAATGTTGGTGACGGGGCGCGCCTCGATCCACTTGGAGAACTTGTCGATGGCGACAAGCAAATGGGTGAAGCCCCCGGGCGCCTTCTTGAGAGGTCCTACTAAGTCCAAACCCCACACGGCGAAGGGCCATGTGATCGGGATGGTGCAGGTGCCCGAGCCGGTAGGGTGCGTCGACGGCGTAATCTGGCACCCCTCGCAGTGCGCGCACTACCTCGGTGGCGTCGGCGACCGCGGTTGGCCAGTAGAATCCCTGCCGGAAAGCGCGCCAACGAGGGAGCGGGGGCGGCGTGGTGGCCACACCCGGCGTGGATCTTGCGAACCGGGGGCAAGGCCCTCCTCGATCGTGACGCATCATTGCGGGACCCCAGGGGCTCCGCTTGTAGAGGTCATCCTCGATGACGACGAAAGACTTTGCTCTTCTCGCGATGCGTCTGGCCTGATTGAAGTCGTCGGGGAGGGTTCCCGAACGATCCAATCGAGGTATGGCTTTCTCGATCCGGCTTGGGGTCGGCTTCCGGATCCTCCCGTCGATCCCGTCGATCTCCATGGCCTCGGTTGCGGATGGGACCTTGGACATCTCCCAGCCCCGAGGGGGGTCGGAGTGATTCTCCGTGGTCTCCTCCCATTTCTTTGAGTGTGATGGAGGGCCGTGAGGTCCTTTGTGAAGACATCGGGGGGAACCGGGGTTCTTCCAGCGGCGATCTTGGCGAGCTCGTCGGCAGCCTCGTTGTACCTGCGGACGACGTGGTTGAGCTCGAGGCCCTCGAACTTGTCTTCCAGGGCGCGCACCGCCTTGCAGTATGCGTCCATCTTGGGGTCGTGGCAGCTTGAGTCCTTCATGACCTGGTCGATGACAAGCTGCGAGTCCCCTCGGACATCAAGGCGCTTGATGCCGAGTTCGATGGCGATCTTCAACCCGTTGAGTAGGCCCTCGTACTCCGCCATGTTGTTTTTGATTTGGGAAGTGAAGGCGGATTACGTGTCGCATGTGCACCCCGAGGGGGGAGACAAAGAGGAGGCCAGCGCCGGCTCCAGTCTTCATCAGGGACCCGTCGAAGTACATTATCCAGCATTCCTCCTGGAGCCGGGGCGGTGGTAGCTGAGTATCGGTCCACTCGGCGATGAAGTCAGCCAAGACTTGAGACTTGATAGCCTTCCTTGGCGCGTAGGAGAGGGTTTCCCCCATGAGCTCAACGGACCACTTGGCGACCCGCCCCGAGACTTCCCGATTTTGGAGGATCTCCCCCAACGGGAAGGAGGAGACCACCGTCACGGGGTGAGCGTCGAAGTAGTGTCGGAGCTTGCGCCGGGTCAGGACCACCGCGTAGAGCAGTTTCTGGATCTGCGGGTAGCGGGTCTTGGTCTCGGACAACACCTCGCTGATGAAGTAAACTGGCCTCTGGACCGGCAGGGTGTGGCCCTCCTCCTGCCTCTCGGCGACGATGGCCGCACTGACTACCTGCGTTGTTGCAGCAACATACAGGAGGAGGGGCTCCCCTTCGGCTGGCGGGACGAGGATCGGGGCCCTGGTGAGGGCGGCTTTGAGCTTGTCGAGGGCCTCCAGGCCTCGGAGGTCGGAGAAGCGCTCGGACTTTCTTAGGAGGCGGTAGAGGGGCAGGCCCTTCTCGCCGAGCCGTGAGATGAAGCGGCTTAGAGATGCCAAACAGCCCATGACTCGCTGCACACCCTTCAGGTCCTCGATCGGCCCCATGCTCGTTACGCAGTTACCTTCTCGGGTTGGGCTCGATGCCGCTTGAGAGCGATGAACCCGAGGAGCATGCCTCGGGGGACCCCGAAGACGCACTTCTCGGGGTTGAGCTTTGACGCTCTTGGCCTTGAGACACTGAAATGCGACCTCAAGGTCATTGATGAGGTTGTCGGCCTCCTTGGTCTTGACCACGATGTCGTCGACGTAGGCTTCTACGGTTTCTCCGATGTGGTCTCCGAAAACGCCCAGCATGCACCGCTGATACGTGGCCCCTGCGTTCCTGAGCCCGAAGGGCATCGTCACGTAGCAGTACATACCGAAAGGGGTGATGAAGGAAGTCGCGAGCTGGTCGGACTCCTTCATCTTGATTTGGTGGTAGCCGGAATAGGCGTCAAGGAAGGATAAGAGCTCACACCCGAAGTGGAGTCGACTATCGATCGATCACGTGGTAAGGGAAAAGGGACTTTCGGACATGCTTTATTTAGATTAATGTAATCTACACACATCCTCCATTTCCCACTCTTTTTCACGACCAATACGAGGGTTAGATAACCACTCGGGATGGAACACCTCCTTGATGAACCCGGCCGCCAAAAGCTTGTTCACCTCCTCGCCGATGGCTCTGCGCTTCTCCTCGTCGAATCGGCGCAGTCGCTGCTTCACCGGTGCGGACCCGGCCCGGATATCAAGGGAGTGCTCGGCGACATCCCTCGGAATGCCCGGCATATCCGAGGGACTCCAAATGAAGATGTCGATGTTCGCGCGAAGAAAGTCGACGAGCACAACTTCCTATTTCGGGTCGAGGGAGGCGCAGATCTTCACTGCCTTGCCGGATGGAGGCGGGGTCCGGCGGGACCTCCTTTACTCCGTCGGATGGCTCGAATGCACCCAGCGTGACGCTTGGTGTCGAGGGCCTCGGAGATCGCCCACGGCCTCGGCGTGCTCGGCTGCCTCGGCGTCGCGGTTGAGCGCGTGTTCGTAGGAGGAGCCAACGGTGATGACGCCATTAGGGCCCTGGCATCTTGAGGAGAAGGTAAGTGTAGTTGGGGACGGCCATGAACTTCGTGATACGCTGGTCGTCCGAGGATTCCGTGATAGGTTCCTCGAAAAGTCAACCACGCCGAAGGTGATGACCTCCTTGCGAAAGTTCGATGGCGCCCCAAAGCGCATCGGGAGGTCGATCAGCCCGAGGGGCCAGGCGCGTCTACCCGGCACTACGCCCTGAAAGGGAGAGCTACTGGGCCGAAGCTGCGAGCGCTCTATCCCCAACAAGCTGAGGGTTTCGGAGTAGAGGATGTTAAGGGCGCTTCCGCCATCCATCAGCACCTTGGTGAGCCGCACGTTGCCGACAATGGGGTCGACCACGAGCGGGTACCGCCCTGGCTTTGGCACGTAGGGCGGGTGGTCGTCGATGCTGAAGGTGATGGCGTCGGCGGACCACGGCAGGTACTGCGGAGTGGCGGGGTGCACCGAGAATATCTCTCGACGCTCGCGCTTGATCTGGCGTGGGGTGAGATTCGCCGGCAGTCCCCCGATGACCATGAAAACGTCACGGACCTCAGGGAACTCCTCGCCCTTGTTTTCCCCCTCCTTCTTTTTCTTGTCCTCAGGTGGGGGAAGCTTCTGATAGAAGCGACAAGCCAAATCGCACTCCCCCATAGTGTGCTTGACGGGGAATTTGTGGAAAGGGCAAGGCTTTTTGAGCATGTCGTCGAAGGCCCCGGGCCGGGGGGGGCCGGGGGGTCTTCTTGCGGTCAGCCGTGGCAACGATATCGTCCTCGGAGTCCACCTCTTTCTTGCCCTTTTTCCCTTTGTGCTTGTTCTTCTTGTTTTTTCTGGGGCCGCGGGCTGCCTCCCCCTCGGCATTATCCTCCTTCCGCTTCCCTTTGCCGCCGACGTCGCGGAAAATCGCTCCCACCGCCTCCTCGCCGGAGGCGAAGTTCGTCGCCACCTCGAACAGGCTCGTTGGCGGTGGTCGGCATCTTCCGACCCAACTTCGTGGACGAGCACCTTGCAGGTCGTGCCGTCAAGGAATGCATTGATGATAGCAGTGCCGGCCACGTTTGGCAGCTCCGTGCACTTCTTCGAGAAGCGCCTGATGAAGTCACGTAGCGTCTCGTCGGGCCTCTGGCGGCAGCTACGGAGATCCCACGAATTCCCTGGGCGCACGTATGTGCCCTGGAAATTTCCCACAAAAACCCTGACTAGCTCGGACCAGTCGCGGATTGTGCGGGCGGAAGATGCTCCAGCCACCGCCGCGTGCGAATCACCCAAGTGCAGCGGAAGGTTGCGGATGATAAGCCGGTCATCGTCCCGCCGCCAAGCTGGGCATGCTAGGTGGTAGTCGTTGAGCCAAACCTCGGGGTTCGTTTCTCCTGAGTATTTGGCAAGATTGGCGGCTATTCGGGCCGGAAGGGAACCGTGCGCTGCGGATCTCCCGGCTGAAGGGGGAGGGAGGATCGGCATCGTCGCGGTCCTCGTGCCTTCGCCTTCCGCCGCGGCTGGCGGTCGCATCCGGCCTGGCTCTGGCTTCCTTTGCGGCGTTGTTGATGGCGTTGCGTGCGTCACCATCGTCGATCTTTGCCGCAGTCGTCCGACATTTCGCGGATCGGCCTTCGCGATAGTCACGATGGGCCGAAGCTTCTCGCTCGCGTCGTGGGCGCTCTTCGTCCTCCTCATCCCTCGGTGTCCCGATGCCGGGAGGCCAGGCTTTCAGCTTGCTGGACAGCAGTGGTCTCGAGATAATCGCAGATCATCTCGAATCCGCCGTCCCTCCGGGGGGTCGATGGTTACGGCATCGGCCGGGGCGAAGGGCGGCCGCGCGCCCGACGTTATGACTCGCGCGTGGGAAGATGGGGGACGCTCTCCACCCTCGTCGTTGACGATCCCCTTCTGCTGACGTCCACGCGCGTGCTGACGACAGCGGGGGCTAGAAGTTGCGTGCCGCCGGTGGGCATGCTCTTCGTACGCTTCTATCTCTGCCGTAACGAGGCGACGGTCGCGCTCGAGCCTGTCCCCAAGCTCCCGAATCCGCTCGATGGCAGGACGCCGTGGCCTCTGAGGGGTAGCCCGGTGGCTCGCCGGAGGGGCCCGCATGTGCGAAGTTTGTGGCCCCCGGCCGGGAGGCCGGGATGTGTTAGGGTCCTCGGGGGTTGCGCCCGCCGGAGTCGCTCCCGCGGCGCGGGCTGGGATCACGGCCCGTCGCCGCCAAATCGTTGCCGTTGCTGCCTATGCCGAAGCTCACCGATCTCCACGTGAAAGCATTCACGAGTCGGATCGTACATGTCGTCTGGGGAGTCGAGAACCGGGGTAGCCGAAAGCGAAGGCATGCTCAGGGAAGGAACCCCCCGGGCTCCGTGTCCTCGAGGTAGCGCCGGATCGGGTGGATGTAGCGCTGCGCCAGTGGTGCCGCTGCTCCTCCTGCCCTAACCGTGTACTCCTCATAGGCGTGGATGGATCCGTCGGGGGGATGTCACGCCGAGGCTCCGTGGAGCGCCCGCCGACGGCGTGGACGCCTCCTCAGGGCTCCCACGACGGTGGAGACGTACGTTGCGCACGTGGCTGAAGCGTTGACTAGGCCAAATGGCGGGCGTGGTGGCGATGGCGGGGCGTCGCTCAGTCACCGCAACGCCGCAAGGTCCTCCTCCTCCTCCCAGACTTTGGCGTCGTGGTGCGTCCGTCGCGCTCGGCGGGAACGCGCGCCACGGCGCCTCCTGCGACGGGCTGGTAGTAGGTCCACCGGAGCCTGGTCAGGAGGTCCCTGGATTCCGGCCGGGAGAAGTTCCATGTCGTACTGGACTCCAGTTGACACGAACTCGAGCTCACCAAACCGGATCAGGGTCCCTGGCTCCAGCGGCTGGAGTGGAGTGGAGCTAGGGCCGAATCCGCCCGAAATGTCGTTGCTGGCCATTCCAGAGTTTTGGCGGGAAGGAAAGCGAAAAGCACGCACCAGCCCCTACCTGGCGCGCCAACTGTCGGTGCTAAAACTAGTGGTCCTAGTACCAACGAGTGAATTTACGTGCGTGCTCCCAACCCCGGATGGTGTGCAAGAGGACACAAGAAGGTTTTGTATTATCCACGCACCAAGGTGCCTGTAGGTAGGGTGTACAAGCAAGTGGAGAGAGGGAAATGTCCCAAGTCTCGTGTGAGATGAGTGAGTGTGTGTATTTGTTTGCCAAGGAGATTGCTCGATTTGCTTCCTAGGATTCACCTGCCCCCCGGAAGGACCCCCGTCCCCCCCCACTTTTATAGCCCGGAAGGGAGGGGCCGGGCTTTCTGACTCTGATGTTTGAATAGGAAAGACGGGCGGTGGGCGCCGCCTCATCCCGCCGAGGCCTAGGGGCTCCCTTTCTCCTTGTGCCGAGGCCCCGGGTGAGGGCGGCGGTTTTGTCTTTGCACGACGCCAAGACTGTCGATGGCGGGCGCCGTCCCGTGGAGTCGGCTCCTCGTTCTTGGTGAAGGAGGGACGTCACCGCCTCTGCAGGGTCGGCGTGGGCGTCATGATGAGCGTGCCCTGTGTACCGTGGCCTGCTGTAGCTTTGACTCACTCCCGGTCCGGGCTCTTGAGGGCCGCGCATCGTTGTCGTATACGGCGTGGCCGACGTAGAATATAGCCAGACGGGCCATCTTCGTCTACCCCCTCTAGGAAGCCTTTGGGTGCACAGTGGCCAGGGCACCGGAAGGCTCGGCCGCCGTCAGGGGTGTATGCTGCTCCTGCCGGGATGCGGCATGCTCCGTATCTGGACTCCCCGTGATGGGACCTGTTCATGAGGGTTAGTCATCATGTCGCCCCTACGGTGGCAGGTATGGCCGCTCTTTGTGGGGATTGCGTAATCAAGAGTGCAGGCACGCAGAGGTGCAGAGTGGTGACGGGACAGCTCTCCTCCTCCCCAGGGGCTAGCGTCAACCCCGATATCACTGTGGGAAGGCGGGCGGTGGATATACGTCAAGTCGGTGGTCAGTCCTTGACCAGGTGATGCGGCACGTGTCGTCCGAGGCCTTAAGCGCCGGGGCTCGGTCGGGATGGAAGGCGGGGAACTCGTCCGAGGCCTCGGCCGGGAGGCCTCGGGAGGCGGAGTGTTAGTGCCCGCCCCGAGGCCTCAGCGGGGAGGCCTCGGGCAGGCGGGGCGTTAGTGCCCGTCCGAGGCCTCAGCAGGGAGGCCTCGGGCAGGCGGAGAAGGGACGCCGCCCGAGGCCCCTCTGCCGAGAGGCTCGGGCGAGTCGGAAGCGGGACGCCCGTCCGAGGCCTCTACGGGGAGGCTCGGGCGAGGCGGAAAACAGGAACTCGTCCCGAGGCCTTGATGAAGGAGGCTTGGGACGGGCGGAAAGCTAGCGTTTGCTTAAAGTCCCCGCAATGTGGGCTTGGTGGTGTTGGTGCGCAAGTGCGCTGGGCCTCGGCGAGGCCGTGTTTTGTTCTTGTGTGGCCTAGTTTTACGTCTCTTGGGCCTAATTGTTAGGAGGGCCCTTAATTTGGTCCCCCACACATACCAGTACTTAAACCAATCAAATCAATGGCGAACTTATGGCCGTTTCACATGGCTGACGGCTCGGTTGTATGTGCTTCTCCCAAGGAGCTATAACACCTACGGAGGAGTCACACTGTGTGCTCAGATTCCCATCTTCAATCGGTTTTTATCTCAGAAAACATTTGGTACTCTTCTTTATCTTTTCCGCAGAAGTTAAAGTTATAATAATTTATATAGTTTTGGGAACAGTGATAGAGACTACGAATCTAGCCTCACAAAAACACAGTAATTTAAAGGCCGCCGGTTGCCATAGGTATGCATCCATATATGTATTGTTCTCCAAACTCGCTTTGAAAGTTTGAATGCATTAACATGCATGCTAGAGAAATAAACAAATATATGCATATAATGGGCGCATTATAATTATCACGTAACTCTGTACGTGGCCATGCATGCTAGAGAAATTTAAAAAACGTGGCCATTAGAATTATCACGTGTGTGTATGTGAGGTAGCCTGACGGAGGGAGAAAGCAAATCAATGTCTTCTTCATTAATGAGTGCAAACTGTGTGTATAATATCTGTCCAACTCTACGAGGGAAGCACAAAAGCCTAACGGGGTGTATGGAATTTCGCTACATTTAGCAGAAAATAGATTTAATTAGCCTCACGTACCTTACTTGAGATAAAAAAGTCATGAGAGCACCACCACAAACTCTAGATTTTTATGGATACAGCATGATAGAGTTTTGCATAGAAGAGTTCAGAAAGCTAGCTTCAAACACGCCCTAAATTTTAGAGTGCCCTTGAGGTGCTAAGAAACATAGAGTTGCTACCTTTTTTCCCTGGGAGGAAAGTTTTTAGAGCCAAGGATGTTTGGCAAGACAAAGCTAGAAAAAGTTGTAAAATTTAAAGCGAAAGTACCATAAACACCCTTAAAAGATGGAGGTAGTGTAGCGTATCTCCTATCTTATCTCTAGAATAGCTCCACAAAAATTTTATATCTCTCTCCTATCCTTTAAATAGAAATATAAGAACAACAATAACAACAACAACAACAACAACAATAAATCTCCTATCTAATATATTATTTGAGATCTCCTTAATCCATCGGCATTCTCCTAAGGAAAGAGGATAGGGATCTCCTCGCCCTAAACTAGAATGAGTTTTGACAATCTACTAAGAAAAATTTCAGATCTAGTGAACATTAGATATTCTAAAAGATGCTTTTCTCCTATATATTTTAGAATCTGCTACAATATTGCTCTCTATATCTTAGAGTGATTTTAATGTACTTTTCTTAAATCAATTTAGAAGAGATGCAATGTAAGAGATAAAGCTGCTGCAGCAAAATCTACAATAATTGGAAAGAAGGA
>JADLZL010005216.1:0-249974 GCA_015844335.1 Chrysopogon serrulatus
CCGGCAGCTAGGACACGGGTCCCACACAAAGAACTGGCCTTTTTTCAGCTTTTAGAAAATTATTGGTTTCTTGGCCCTCACGAAAGTTGTGCTGGTTTGTGGGTCATCCAATTTTTCTATGCTGTGAAAACTTAGGAGATTCCCCCACAAAAGCTGAATGTTGGGAGACGCATGAATTTGCTTGTTTCGCTTGAATAATTGCAAAATTTAAGCTGCAAGGATGATTTTTTGTATATTTGTAGCAAAATATGTCCGTGAGTTACAATGGAAACGTACACCTTATTATATGGTATACTAGTGATAGTGATGATTAGCTAGCTATTATTGTTGAATTTGATCGGGTTGAGCGGCCTTAAATTAAATAAAATTAATGCTCATAATAAATGTCGTTGTGATAAAGGATTGATAGGGTCAAACTCTTAGATAGTTAAATACGGTGTTTGAAAACTCTTGGAGATGCTTTCATGTACAAAATTTTGTGAATCGATAGATAGTTAAACACGGTGTTTGATAATCAAAAGTGGCGTTTTTTTAAAACGGAGGGTGTAAGTAAAATTTATTTTAGGGTCAAATAGGAAAGTTGAAAAGAAAAAATGCTAAAAAAAACAAGGACAATTTTCTTTAGGGCATTGTTTATATTTACTGTTGCTGTCTGTTTTCGCTCGGCATTTGTCAAGGGCTCGCGCCGATCCCAACTCCTCTCGTCCTTGCCAGTTTGACGCACGAAAGCCTCGATGGGTGGATGCTGACCGTGCTGAACCTCCCACGCGCGTGCCGCCAGCTCCGTGTCTTCTCTCATCTGGAGGCTAGGGTTTTGCCCCGCCGCCGCCGCCGCCATCCGAGTCTCCTTCTCGTCATCGTCCTCATCTTCCCCATCCGCCGCCCCGCCTCCGATGGATACGTCGCCGGCGTGGCCGTCTCGGCGGGTCCGCGAGGCGTACCTCTCCTTCTTCGAGGCCAAGGAACACACGAGATGGCCGTCGAGTCCCGTCGTCCCCGTCGATGACCCCACGCTGCTGTTCGCCAACGCTGGAATGAACCAGTTCAAGCCGGTCTTCCTCGGCACGGCGGCGCCGGACTCGCCGCTCGGCCGCCTGCGCCGCGCCTGCGACACCCAAAAGTGCATCCGCGCCGGCGGGAAGCACAACGACCTCGACGACGTGGGGAAGGACACCTACCACCATACCTTCTTCGAGATGCTCGGGAACTGGTCTTTCGGGGACTACTTCAAGGAGGACGCCATCGGATGGGCCTGGGAGCTTCTCACCCAGGTACTCACTCCTTTGCTGCCCAATTCTAATTGAGTGTTGATTGCTCCGAGGCTGGTGAGTTGGATTTCCATGAGATTGTTCCAGGCTGCAGATTTAGGAGGGAGCTGCTTATGGTAAGGAAATGGGGCCATTTCACGAAACATGGGTTTTAGTCGGATTTCAGGGTTTAAATGATTTGGTAGACACAGGATGATTAAAATGGTTTTGTTGATTTGTGTGATCTGGTGGTCGGAGGCACTTTTCTGGACTGAATTGGTTGTTTAGAGCTGAAATTTGCACAAATTCGTAAGAGGCATACTATTTTTCGCTGATTCTGAGCATAGCAACCTCTGTTTTAAATTTGAAAGGAAATATGCTCTATTTTTGTCTGCGTGTAATGGTTTCAGTGCTGGTATTTCTGAGCTGATTGTGATGATCAAATTGCACTTTGGATGATTATAGTCCGTTATAAATAGTTAATTACAGGAGTTAGTACTAAGGTCTCATTGAAATAGTATAGCCTTCAGCAGCAAATAAACTGGAATTTAAATGATGGGAGATTTGTATATGTACTCCGGCTCCCTCCGTTTTAATTTATAGGTTGTTTTGCTTTTTTTTTTTCTAGAGACACAACTTTTACTGATTATCTAGACATATTGGATATCTAGGTGCATAGCAAAAGCTATGTACCTAGAAAACCCAAAAGGACCTGTAATTTGGGACAAAGGGTGGTACATGTTGCCAACTGGTTTTTGAAAATAATACCTCCTACCTTTTTATGACCAACTGATTGCTGTGTCATGTATTCACAGGTATATAAATTGCCCACTGATAGAATTTATGCCACATACTTTGGTGGCGATGAGAAATCTGGTCTTGCTGCTGATGTTGAATCAAAGAACATTTGGTTGAAATATCTACCAAAAGAAAAGGTTCTGCCTTTCGGCTGCAAGGTATAGTGCATGTATTTATTGGTCAAAGCTATTGGCATTGTAGGCCTACCTCTTTTTATGCTCTTTCCTGATGTTTCTGTTGGGTTTCATCTCTAGTCTAGCCCAACGTGCTTGGGACAAAAAAAGGTTTTGTTGTTACTAGTCTTATTATTCCTTTTATTTTTCTATTTGATTCGTGACAAACAATTGAAATCCATTGCTTCAACAGGACAACTTTTGGGAGATGGGTGACACTGGTCCTTGTGGGCCATGTACTGAAATTCATTTTGATCGCATTGGCAACCGTGATGCTGCTTCCTTAGTTAACAATGATGATCCAACTTGTATCGAGATATGGAATCTTGTATTCATTCAGGTCAATATGTTATTTTTTTTATCTTTTCTTTAAGTAGTTATTAGTCCTAAGTGCCACATTTCATACTTGTTAATTATTTCTATGTACTGACGTAGTAGTTTCATTTTCAGTTCAATAGGGAGGCAGATGGCACATTGAGACCTTTGCCAGCAAAACATGTGGACACTGGGATGGGCTTTGAGCGTTTAACTTCTATCCTTCAGAATAAAATGAGCAATTATGATACAGATATATTCATGCCAATATTTGATGCCATCCACAAAGTATGTTTGCCATCTGTGTGCATAATACTTGAAAGATACTTTATTTATGTTTATTCACAGGAGTGCATCTAGATATCGTATTGTATGAATATGAATATGCATTGTTAATTTGGTATGAACATGAACATGTAAATGCAGTTGGCTGGAGATGGAATTCAGCAATACTCTGGTAAAGTAGGCCCTGATGATATTGGCAAAGTTGATATGGCTTACAGAGTTGTTGCTGACCACATAAGAACCCTTTCTTTCGCTATTGCTGATGGTTCTCAACCTGGTGTGTGAACTCATTCTTAATCACTTTTCCTTTTCCTATTTCAATTGTGCTTCTAGGGCTTTGTTATCTATTGCAGAATGGTATTACCCTCCTTAATATGAGTTCGTCTGTAGGTAATGAGGGAAGAGAATATGTTCTGAGGCGCATACTTAGGCGAGCTGTTCACTTTGGTCATCAGAAATTGAAGGCAAAGCAAAGATTTTTTAGCTCGTAAGAAACAAGCTGTTGATTTGTGTAATATGCCAATTCTTTATCTAGAACAACTTGTTTTTATAACTCTATTTGAACATGGAATGCTACAATTATATGTTTATAAGAGGGATGGATGGTTGCCATATGGTATGACGACAAGGATAAGCTTTGTGCTCATTAATCATTATACAATTGGTAAAATTACTATGTTCATTGTGAAGTAAGGCACTCAAGTGAAAGTAAGATTTTGGATGTTTGTCAAGTTTTCTGCCTTGTGATACTTTTACTCTTGGTTCATAGTATGCAATTTTTGCCAGTGTTGTTTATTTTAGATTCTGGTGTTGTAGTTATTTTATTGTTGCCCCAGGATAGTTCTACTGGTTGGAATATATTTTCAGAGTTTGTTTTGCCAATCTTATTTGCCGTAACTTGATTGTTTTACCAATCTTATTTGCCGTAACTTGATTATCCATGTATAAATTGACAAGCCCTCCACTTCCGTATTGAAAACAACACTATTTTCTTACTGGATGTATTCTTGAGTATCTAAGAAGGCTACCTTTTTGTTTTATTGATTTGTGCACATGTTTATTGTCGTATTTTGTCCAATCAATTACGAAATATATTTTTATTCGGTGGTTGCTGTTTCTTGGGTGTACTTATATTTTAAAATACAGTGCCATAGCATATGTGAACTGTGATATGTGTCATGAAGGTGCAATAACATTGAGTATAGTGATATATGTTGAATATTTGGAGTAATTCTAGGATTGTAGCATCAGTATTAAGTGTATTAGATATACATGTATAGACATAAAATAGCTAATGCTTCATATCACTATGTATTGTATATATATTACTTTGTAATGCTACTAAACCTGGGAATGGATCTATCTCTACTAAAATATCAAATCAACAGCTCTGCTTTGATTTAATATGCATATTGCCTAGAGCGCTGACATGATTTACTATTGAAATTTTAATATTCTTGAACAGGCTTGTAAGTGTTTTTGTCCAACTGATGGGTGATGTATTTCCTGAGTTAAAAGACAATGAAAAGAAAATCAAAGATATTATTAGAGATGAAGAAGAAAGCTTTGAGAACACCCTAGCAAAGGTAATATTAGTTTCCTAAAGTTTTTTTCTGACTATAACATCCGTTTGTTATTTCACTAGAGCATGAATCTTCTATTTCACTAGAAGCATGAATCTTCTATTGTAGGTTTTATTTTCTGGTATTGTTTGCCTCTATTACCACTAGTGCTGTTGGTGTATTTTTCAGGGTTATGAAAAATTTAAGAAAGCTGCAGATGCTGTTAAGGATAATGGTGGAACTGTACTTAGTGGCCAGGCAAGTGATTTGGCTTTTGAATTTAAATGTGTTATTTGTTTTTATTGTCATTCGAAGATAAAAATGCTTTGTTTTCTAGGTGGGTAGGGCACCTCTATTCTTTTGTGCTGTTTGCAGGGTTCTTTCCTTCTGTGATTTTACAACCTGTACTTGTTGCCCATTGTTAGTCTTCTGTAGCAACAGTGGCATCATATTTAGTGCCTGTTTGTTTCAGCTGTAGATTGTGAAAAACAGCTTCTAGATAGTGGAATTGCTAGATGTTACTGTGTGGGGGTCTGGATTGTAATTTGGTATTGCAATCTGGGTGCTAGATTGATTCTAGGGCTGTGAAGATCTAGCAATTGCAGGCTCAAAGCCTCAAACAGATAGGCCCTTTAAGTATCGCATCTTGTGCCGTATGATCCCATGGGTCTTAGTGCAGCTTGCGGCAGTCCTTTAAATACTTGAAAGTCTTTCTTTTGTGTGTGTGCTTGTGCGCGTGTTGTGGGTGGGGGTGATGAAGGAGTTCCTTTCTTCTCATTGAGTCAGATACAAATATTGGTAGAATTTCATGCATAGATCTTTTCCATGGATGATAATCCAGTCTTATTTGTTACCCGCACATTGACAGCCCTGTCTGAACTATTTAAGGGTGTGATTTTCAGGGTGAATTCATTAGCCTGGCGTGAACAGCCAGCTATCCCAACCCAAATCTATGGCTTGTGAGTGCATGTCCATGCTGTTTGGTGCAAGGCAGCCTGTGATGTGAGTGATGGCCATGTCGTATGAGTTGGATGTGTCGAAGGGTGCGTCCACACTGTTTGAAGGCAGCCTGTAGTGTGACTGATAGCCATGTCGTATGAGTTGGATGTGTCGAGGGGTGTAGGTCCTTTGTATTGTTGCCTTGGCCCAATTGATGGTGTTTGGTGTGATTACCCCCTAGTTTGAACCTTCTTTTTTTCTTCTTTGGAATTTGGCTAGGTCATCATATGTTTCTTGTGTTGGCTAATAATGGTGGATTTTATAACCGTGACTAGTTATTTTTTCAATGTAACAACATTGCATAATTAACATCAGTAAAAATCTATCAATCCAGAATACATCACAAAAGGCTTAGTTACGTATTCAACCAGATTACAACATAATTAGCATATTTGATTTATGTACCCATTAAACCTGTTGGGCCAAGCTTGGGCAGGGGGGGGGGTGGTGGGGTGCTGCTTGCACCATTTGGGCAAAGCACATGCTTGTTTGGCAACCGAATTTTTTTTTTGTGACGCATGAGTGGACCTGGCTAGGTATTCCTTCCTATGAAATGGTTCCTGAGTTTGGGTTGCCTTTTTACTTTTGATGTACTTAAATAGTTCATTTATTCTTTCAGGATGCATTTGTTCTTTGGGACACCTATGGTTATCCAATTGATTTAACTGAGGTTAGTTTTACATTTGTTATTTATCTTTTAACCAGCTAATTTGCTAGAACTTTTTTTATGTTTATCATGTATTATTATTTTTTTTTGCGTAGGTCATGGCAATCGACTATGGACTGACTGTTGATAAGGAGGGTTTTAATGCTTCTATGGAAGAAGCGAGGCAAAAAGCTAGAAATGCTCGTAACAAGGTTATTTTTACATTTCTACTAAGTGTAGAAGTTAATCCTAAGAGTCTCTTGTGGTCCCATTTGTTATCCCATTATTCTTGCTAATTGTGGTTCTATATTTGCTGATAACATTTTCAATATCTATATGTTACTGGTATTGATATCTGTTGTTCATTTTTGTTCTTTGTTTATCTTCAAATTTCATGGGGACTGTTTTTCACCCCTTCTGTTTCTTTTTGCAGTCTGGAGGAAACTCTATTGCTATGGATGCGAATGCTACAGCGCATTTGCGCAAACTGGGGCTTGCCAGCACAGACGATAGCCCAAAGTTTTTGTGGCCTAAGGTTAGTTTGACCTTTTGTTGTCTTACACATCTATACTTAGGTACAATTTGGATCCTTGGGGATTCTAGAATCCGGATTTCCCGAATCCTACGCATAATCTGCCCCCCTTTGAATGCTCGAAGATTTTTTTATCTGGATCCTCAGAATCCCAATGGATTCAGATGGGCCCTTATTAGTTATCCTCAACTTCTGGTTCTTCCCACACTTTCTGATAGTTGTAATCAACCATTAGGGTTATGCCAATTTTTACTATGTTTTCCTTGATCTTACCATTAAGATTTTGTAGGAATATGAAAGTGTGGTGAAGGCTATCTATACTGGCTCAGAATACATTACTACAGCTACTGGTGATGAGGACTTTGGCATTGTGCTGGAAAGTACAAGTTTCTATCCCGAACAGGGTGGACAGGTACACCATGTCTATACTATATATCATCAATGCAACCGCGATATGAAATCTGGCATTAAGTGTTTTTAAATTCAATCCATCAACTGTTAGCCTTGTTCAATGTTTAGAAATATCAGCCTCGTTTGTCTGGCAAGTTCTCTTTAATTATTATTTTCAGGCAGTTCTTGGATAGTTACTGCTGGTATATTCTGATCCAAATGTGCTGTTATAGGACTTGTTTCAATTTGCCAAACTATTGTCATGTTAAAACATTTCTGTTTTTAACTTTATTTTATCTGTATCATTGCTCCATTTGAAACACAAAGTTTGTACTGTCCCTCGTGATCTCAAGACTAGAATTGTAGCATGGGAACATTGATGCATGGCTCTAAAGGTTCTCAACATTACTTCTAATATTGAAATTTTGAAACATAGTATATAATTATTGGAAAGAATCATGTGTGTCTAGGTCCATGCTAGTGTCAAGGTTCATAGCATTTACTTTAGCTAAATTTCAACATGGGGTAATAGGAGTAATAGGTGGATTCCTTGGGTAATATTCTACATTAATTAGGATGCTATCACAGCCAGAATTGTAGTTCACGGCTGCCTATATATGAGAGAGAAAAACAGAAAATGATGTCATTTTCTAGCCACCAAACCCACTTTATTTGTGTGTTAGAGTTCCTTAGTATCCTGTTGTGGGCTATCTGCCTTCGAATAACTTATATAGCTTGATGTCATTATATCACAGCAATAATATACTGCAGTGTACATTGAAAGTTATCTGCTTTTTCAAATGTCATAACTGAGATATACATTTGCTAAATCTTTTGGATTAACATGGATTTTCTGTCATCAAGATATTTGACACTGGGAGCATTGAGGGGTCTTTTGGAACTTTCAATGTGAACAACGTCCAAGTGTTTGCTGGCTATGTTCTACATATTGGCTCATTTACAAAAGGTTCTAAGGTTTTGTCTCTTGGTGATAGTGTGATATGCAAGGTGATACCTTTTACTAGCTACATTTTTCCACTCAATTAGTTCATATGTAATCGATCGTATTTCAATATTGCAAACCCGTTGGTAGGTTGATTACAACCGGCGGACACTGATTGCTCCAAACCATACGTGTACCCACATGTTGAACTTTGCTCTAAGGGTATGTTTCTACCTTGTCCAAAATTTATTTGGTTGCTCTCTTTCTCTCCTGATGATTTGCCATTTCGTTTATAGGAAGTACTTGGTGATCATGTTGACCAGAAGGGTTCAATTGTTCTACCGGAGAAGCTGAGATTTGATTTCTCTCATGGTATTGTGGCTTCTTTGTATTCCACTGACTGAATTTTATGAGCTCCTTTACTCAGCTGTTAATAATTCATATAACAGGAAAACCTGTCCAACCTGAAGATTTGAGAAAAATTGAGTCCATAGTGAACCAGCAAATAAAGGAAGAGCTGGGTGTATATGCACTTGAAATAAAATTAGAGGATGCGAAGCGCATAAATGGTCTTCGTGCTGTGTTTGGTGAAGTAAGTTTTCTTGCTCATGGAATGTCGATATTTCTTGTTTGGCTAGTTATTAATGGGGTTCGCATATTGATTTTGTAGATCTACCCTGATCCAGTAAGAGTTGTATCAGTTGGTCGCAAAGTGGAAGATCTGCTTGCAGATCCTGAAAGCAAAGAGTGGTTATCCATATCGACTGAACTATGTGGAGGTTTCTTTTTCAACTCTCTGGTATGTAATTCTATGTTTCATGATTATGATATCTAAAATTTTGTGTATATATCAGGTACACATATCACAAACACAAGAGACGCTAAAGCATTCGCACTCTTATCTGAGGAGGGTATTGCAAAAGGTGTTAGGAGGATAACTGCCGTGACTGCTGGATGTGCCACTCAGGCTATGGAGTTGGCGTCATCTATTGATTCTGATATCAATGAAGCATCTCAGTTGGAGGGAGCTTTGTTGGAAAAGGTATTAAGCTTTTATCATTTTTTAGGATTTTTCTATCCTGGAGTTGCAGTGTTGACATAGCATGCTCAGTTTTGTGCTACAATAATGAACCAATGCGTAATCTTTTTCATGGGAGCATAAGAAACAAATTAATAAAAGCTGTTCTGATGCATGTCATACATTAGTTATGTTTTATTTTTTTAATAACCACTAGCAAACATGCCTGTATGTTGTAATGGGACGTACAAAGTCCTCATGCCAATGAAAATGAGCAAGCTATTTTTATTGGATTTAATTGGGCTTGGCCCAACCTTATAAATCAAATACTCCCTTCGTCCAGAAAAAGATGCAATTATAGCACAGTACCAGGTTAAAGTATCTTAAGTTTGATTAACTATATATACAAAAGGCATCAATATTTATGATATCAATTATGTATCATCAGATTTGTCATGAGATATATTTTCATAGTATAGAAACATTAATATTTTTATCTATATATATTTGGTCGTACTTTAGGCACTTCAACCAAGAATACACCTAGAATTGCATTCTTTTTGGGACGGAGGAAGTAGATTACATGGCCTTGAATCAATGTTAGTGCTATAAAGTATTAATCCCATATAGAAAATCAATAGGAGATTGACTCAAAATGTGGATATACCTCTTGCGAGTTTAAGAAAGGTGGAGGGTGAACCACACACATGACACGGCACGAACGGGCTCTGTCAGCCAGGCCATAACATGAGTAGTGCAGTGCTAGCAAAGGTTTTGCAGTTCCAAACTTAAAGCAAGAAAGGCGAGAGTGATGGATGACTTACTGAGGGATGGATGGATGGCGGCGGAGAAAGTGAGATGGAAGAAAGAACTTTTCGCTCTTTAATATTATGTATAGATGTAGATACAAGTAACATGGCACTCTTGTTCAAAGAGATGTGAGGGATGACTGAGGGACAGAAAAGGAGTGAGAGATAGATGGTTTGGAGAAAGTAAGAGATGGAAGATACTTCCGCTCTTTAATAGGAGGTATATATAGATATAGACTAGATGGTTTGATGCAAATTGTAGAATGACTAATGCACGACTGGTATGGAATTGTCGAACCATATACGCATTTAAAGTGTTTATTATAGATCTAGCTGACACCATTGGGCAGGTTGAAGGACTGCATCACATTACTCCTATGGAATTAAGACTTCTTTGTCTTTTCTGCTGAGATATATATCATTTCTAAGATTACCATCTAATATCAATGTCCCTTCATCAGAAAATTGCTTCCATCAAGAGTGGGCTGGATGCAGCTGCTATCCCTGCTGCAAAAAAAAGCTGATTTGAGAGGCAAGGTTTCAAAGTTAGAGGTCTGTAAATGTTTCTATTTCAGATGTCATATACATGCTCATGTTTAAGAAAGAAGAATCACCTACGACATTTATATTCTTTTTTATTATAATAAAATAAAATGTTACCACCTAGTAATTTACTCCCTCAGTTCCAAATTGTAAGCCAACTTTTGCACGTCTCAGGATGAACTTAGGAAGGCAAAGAAGAAAATGGGTGAGCAAAATATACAAAAGGCTGTGAAGTCTGCAATGGATGCCGCAGAAGCTGCTCTTTCAGGAAATAAGCCGTTTTGTGTTACTCATGTTGATGTGGGTCTTGATACTGCAGCTGTCCGGGAGGCAGTTCTCAAAGTCATGGACCAGAAGGTACTTGCATTGTTCATTTTCGCTTTATTGTTAAAATAATGTTAGTAAATTGCTATAGTACATGGCATGCTGTAGTAGACCTATTTATCACCTCTCAAATCTTAGATATCCTGGTGAACTTTTGGATATGTCTTGGTCCAGGGTTTGCCTATAATGTTATTCAGCACTGATGAGGCATCAAACAAAGCTGTTATCTATGCTGGTGTGCCTCCCAATGCTCCTAACGGCTTCAAGGTGTTGGACTGGCTAACACCTTCAATTGCACCACTCAAGGGAAGAGGGGTGGCGGCAAGAACGGCATTGCCCAAGGCCAGGTGAGTGAGCAATCCATTCCTAGAATATTCTATGGTCTTGGGTGCAAGTCATGCCTAAATCAATTCTGCGATTCGTTTACTGCAGGGAAGTGACGCTTCTCAGCTCAAGGAAGCAATGGCACTTGCGAACAGCATTGCTTCAATGAAGCTCTGCTGATTGGAGATAACTGGTGCACTCCCCATGGGGTGGTTGCTGTTGGATTACTCTTCTCTTTTAGTTTCCCATTTACCCAATGCTAGAAACTTGCTTTTGCTGGCAAGATAAATGCGCTGCCTATTTGGAAGATACAACATTTGCCCAAATGATGTCATACAACACTTTGCCCAATAGATGTCATACAGCATCTCATGTTCTCATGAGCAAGTTGTGATAGAACACATTTCTTTTTTTGAGTTTTGCCTGGTGTTCTGTCCCTCTCTGCGTGTCGGCGTGTCTCCTAAGGTTTTCACTGTCGAGACGAGTACACTCTGCTCTCTCTGCTGGAAACTCATTGCAAACGCAACCTATATATACTAGCAGTATCCCGCGCATTGCCGCGGGGTAAGACTGTGTAGGGAGGAAACGGTGGGCAAAAAAAAAAAAAAACCAAAAAAAAAAAGAAAAGGAAAAGTATGAACAGTAACAAAAAGAACTATGAACAGTAACAGATAACGGGTGGCACTGTTTATAGCGGGCAGTCTGTGCATGACAAGCCGGGTGGTACTGTTTACGGAAACGGTTACGGTTCACGGGAGGTGTACAGTGTCTGTGAACAGTATTGGCGGCGTGGCTCACCGTGGGAGCAGTTTTTGTTGACACAAACATAGGCCTGTGAACAGTACTAGCGATGTGGCTCAAGTGCAGTTTTTGTTGTACACAAACATGGAATGTTAGAGAGCTCAAAAAGCCCATTGATACTGGGGGAGGCGTTTGACGTCTGTCCCGATGCCCTGAGACGCGTTGCAGTGCTGGAACTGGAATAGCGGCGCGGCTACTAGGGCCCCTGATCGAGATGCTCGACGTCAAGAATGCCGTCGAGGTCGGCGTCTTCACTGGTGACTCGCTGCTCGCCACCGCCCTCGTCCCACTTCACTGCGAGTCTGCAATCTGTCTGGTGTTGCGCGCGGCGTGATCCTTGTCGTGTTGTTTCCTTGGTCGCCGTGTTTGTGTTTGGCGCCGCAGATTGTGGCCATCGACGTTACCCGCGAGAGCTACGACCAGATCATGAGATCGCCGGTGATCGAGAAGGCCGTTGTGGCGCACGAGATCGACTTCTGCGCCGGGCTAGCGCGCTGTGCCCCGTGCTGGACCAGATGGAGCCATGGAGGCCGAGGCGAAGACGAATTTACACAGAACAGCATCCATGTGCAAATGTTCTCGCGGTGCAGAGATGGTGTCATGTCGGGCGCTGGGAGGGCATGCAGCAAGGGCAGGTTCGACTTCGCGTTCGTGGATGTGGACAAGGCGAACTTCCTCAACTACCACGAGCGGCTGTTGCAGCTGGTCAGGCAGGGTCGGGGTCCTCGTCGCCTAGGACGACACCTATGCGCTGTGGGGAGCCCGGCTCAGTGACCGTGTCCCCGATGAGCTGCTTTCCGAGCGGGACCGCGCGGCCGGTCGCTGTGGACACCAGGGAGCTCAACACGGCCATGGCTAGAGACACTAGACGCCGGTGACCGACGACCCGGCCGGCGGCACCTTCTTCCCGGCGGCAGGGCCCCTTCGGCGCACGGGCGACGTGTATGCGGCGGGTTGCGTTGCGTTGCCTATCACAATTACCGTTGCTCCTGGGCCGTGAGCCCGTGAATGCGTGTCTGTAGTTAGGCGAGCGGCGGCCAGCCCAACGACTTGTTCGTGCGGCCCGATTGCGGTAACAGCCGGCGGCCGGTGTGACCGGTGACCCGGGCGGATTCTGCATGACGCCGGCTAACGTGTACTTTGTAGGGCCCGACAGCTCGGACAAAGGGTCCCACACGAAGAACTGGCCACGTACAGCGAACACCACAACGATAAGAGCATGGAACAAAAAAAAATCAGCCCTTTTTTTCTGGTTTGTTTACTGATACTGTCTGTTTCCTCTCGCCTTCCACTCCCTCCCCTGGATCTCCCAGCTCGCCAGGCCAGGCCCGAGCTGCTGGGGAATTCCGATCCCAAGAACACCCACCAAGCGCTCGCGCCGATCCCAAGGACTCGTGCCTCCCGTCCTCCGATGCGGCAGCTCATCCTATCCGGCTTCTAAAGCCGCGGCGGTCTCTGTCGTCAATTCCGGTGGCGGGCGGTATGGATTCCGGCGCCAACAGCGTCGGCGAGTCGGTGGGCGAGTCGCCGGCGCCGGCGCCGGCGCCGGAGCCGGAGCCGCAGACACGGCCGGCCGAGCCGGTCACCAAGGGCCGCGGGCTTCGCCGGTGGCGCCGTATCCCGCGCGAGCAGCAGCACCACGAGGGGTCTCCGGCGAGCCCCGGGTCCGGTCCCGGTGCCGGCGCTGGAGCTAGCGCGGGTGAGGACTTGGCGGCGCAGCTCCACAAGCGTCGTTACGGTCCTGCCGCCGACGAGCCCCCAAGGGGAAGCAGGACGCGGCTGCGGCCGGAGAGGAGGTCGAGAGCTCGGTCGCGTCCGTGGACTCCAGCTTTGTGCCGCTGGAGGCGTCCCCACCGCCGGCGCCGGCGCCGGCGCTGACCAGGCTGGACCCGAATCTGGGCCACCTGATCGCCACCGCCGGCTTCTCGCTGGGAGCCGGCGGCGCCGATTCGGACAACAGCGACGACCGCACCAGCAAGTTCTCCACGGCCGCCAGCGCGCCGCGCCACGACTTCTCGTCCGTCGGCTTCGGCCGGGAGCGCGACAGGGCGCGATCCCGCGCCCCGGCGCTGCCCACGGCAAGGGCATCCGTGCTGCACGTGGGCGCGGCGCTACTGCGCGCGTTGCCTCCTCCCCTGCTGAAGCAGAGAATTCTCGCTCCAGCGTCGAGTCCAACCTTCGAAGCTCCAGCGCTGCTCATGCGCGGCGATCTAGTGCTGGCGTCACAAGCAACGGTGTTCACAAGGTTCTGTTCCCTGATGGTCATCAAAGTGACGACGAACATCCAAGTGGGGACCTGCGGTATGCTACAGGAGGTTTCTACGTGGAGAATGGGAGTGTAGCAGGGAGATTGGCAAACTGTGACTCTGATTCCAACAATCATCATTTCTTTGATGAAGCGAGTGTCGGCAAGTTGGAGAATGGAGGGACTCATTCAGGTTTGGATCCATATGGTGAGTCGATGGCGCTGCTTCAGTCGGCACAAGAAGCGCTTTTGAGAATGGTATGGTTTGGATTCCTCACTACCAGCTTAACTTGAGAACTTTTCGATTTATTCAACCTTGCCTATTAGAGACGATTAAACATATTGAAATTCTGCTCGTTGCAGAGTGTCTCAAGATTTTGAAAAGACAAAGTTGATTCTTGTTCGGTATGCTTGTTGCATAGTGTCATAATTGTTCATTACTACTTTTGATGGACATGGAGGCATCTTTGATCTTTCAGTTTGCTAGGTTAGGGGCGATGCCCTGGATCTTCTCAGTGAGATTAATTAATTTAGGTTTATGATGTGGGCACTCTATTTGCTGGAATGAAACGGGCAATTGTTGTAAATGAGAAATCATTGATTGAAGAGGGGCAACCAATACAGGAATGCCTGGTTTTATAGGATAATATTTTGATGAACTTATTTACACCACTCATGCTTCTTTCATGCTGATATTGGTTAATTCAATAGAACACCACTGTTGGAATGAGTTTGCTCCACTAGAAGAGTTTAGCTATGAACATCCTGTCATGGTCCTTGTTTGCTTTTTATTTAAACATTATTTTACCTGAAAGAAAAGCTGGTCAAGGTGAAGGCATGCTTGTTTCTAAAACAAATGCAGTAGCTTTGACCTTTTGCCATTTTGATTGACATATCATAGCCATCAAGCAGTTCAAAGGTCATGGTTTTTCCCCAAGAATACGAAGTCTACTATAATTATCTACCGCAATTGTTGACTGAGAAACACCTGCCAGCATTTCCCTGTGCTGTGATATAACTGTGTGCTTTAGAATTTTCAGCGGAAATGAGTAATTTACATGCTCCATAACTTCTTGGTAGTGGAGTATTCGTTGTTGTATTCAGCTAGCATCTTTTCCATGCTTATTAAGCTTCATCTAAGAAATACTATATTTCTGCTGTAAATTTCGGTAGCTAGTTAACATCTACTGCACGTTCATAACTCGCCTATATATTTTACGATCTGCTGAAACCTTATTTAGCTTTTCCTACAGAAACTTGGTTTTCGTACTAAGAAAATCTTGCTTCCTTCTATATATATTGCAGAGATCCAAAAGTTTGTGGAAATGAGGAAAGAAACTGACGAAGATTCCACAACTCACCAAAGTGAAATAGAATGGAGCAGCTCACCTGTAGAAGAACTAAATGAGAAGATAAAGATGCTCGAGTCGAAGCTGGAAGAAGCTACCATGCTCATCAATGAGCGGGATTCAAAAAATACTTGAACTAGATGCACTCAGCCATGTACAAGCACAGAATACCATGGCATGCGATGATGATCTGCTGTCTCTACAGTCTGATGTAGACCAACTGCTCTTGGACAAGATGGAGGCAGAGATTCAGTGCTTTATCCTTACAAGAGCTTCGGACGATTGGAAACTCCTGGCCAAGGATCAATTTGCTCTTAACGAGGCACAGAAATCCCTTCTGGAGGATCACAAATCCTTAGAAACTAAACTGAGTCATGCCGAGAACAGGGCGATGATGCTGGAGGAGATGGTGGATAAACTAGAGTCCCAGTGCAAGGAGCTGTCTGAGGCTTCAGAAGTTCTGAAGCTGCAGGCCAGAGCTAGCAGAGCCTCCTTGTTCTGCTCTGTCCAGTTTGTGCTGCTATGCATAGCCATCGGGACCATTCTCGTTCGATTCCTGCCCTCTTCTCCGGAGATTGTACCTACTTGAGTTTAGAGAGTCAGCCTTTGTGTAGGCGTTGTCGAAAGATTGTTCACTGTAACTTATTAGGCATCAATCGCCTTACAAATTTTTGTTTTTTTGTACCATCAACTCTATTTGCTGGTAATTTCTTTATGAATATGAATTTACTGTACTTTCTGGGTTCTCTGGATTCTGGAAATACCACTTTTTTTTTTCTATGGTCAGTATAATGTAGGAGATCTCGTCACCTTGGTGGATGATGCTGGGATCTGCCAAGCTGTTTTATGTGGACTATACGATATAACATATACTGTAATACACTGTTATAAATTCAATGAAACCCATGCGTTCGGAACAAATACATGGCCACAAAAATCAGGCGCCAGGAAACAGTCTTCCTGATGATTTTTGTGACTAATTAGTTGGATTCGGATTCAACCTTGAAGCGGGCAATGTGTTTGGATGAGAAGATTGGGCGCGACTGCATTATGTGTATAGTAATTTTATTATACTAGTCCATCAACCCGTGCTTTCGCACGGGCTAGAACTTTAAGAGATATAAATATAAGTTATTGATTAATACATATGATTAATGAAGAATTACTCATATTGAATTATATATTTTTATCTTTGTTTTTTTTACATAATAGACAATAGATCCCTAATCTATATCCAGTTATCATAAGCTTTTTTAATATATTTTAAGAGACTGATCTATATAATTTTCAAATAATATTCCCATTTTTTCTTTGGTACCTTTTGTATACTTTAAATATGCAATTACTTTGAAACCTTACTACTAACTATGATGGTTCTTATTGCATCATATATCATATGAAATCATTAGTCAATTTTAATTCAAATTTATTCTTATTGAGTGCTACAAATTCTTTTTGTCCTCAAGTTAAAACTCATCTGCTTATTGTCATAGAGTATGTTCTTAAATACTACAATATCATATAATAAGAAATCATTTGAAACCTGCACCATGTCGCTTAGCATAAATGATAGGGCTTGATGAAAAATCTTGGATAGGGGTCTTAGTAGTGCTAACCTCAATAGAATTTTAACACTTATGTCTTATATAACTACCAGTGATCTCCCGCACTTCTCAATGTGACTAATTTTTTCTATCAAGGAATTATGTGTGCAGTTATTATAGTTATATTGAAAATATAGACCTGACAAACATTTTAATTATAATCTAAAGCAATAACCTACATAAATTGTATGCCATATATAGATGTATCAAGCATAAAATGGCTAGAAAGATATAACCACCAGTGATCAATTTTACTATCAAGTAATTATATATGCAGTTAGGCTATCCGCACTTTTCATTCTTTATTTTTATCCTCTATACATCCTAATCATCAAGATTCTCTTCTTCTATATATATTTTTTTCCGCACTCATCATCCTCTATATCTCATACTCTATACCAACTACTAATAGTAGCCCCACTTATCATTCTTTATAAATTTTATCCAAATATATCCATGTGAGATCTTGTTTTGAAGAATTTATTGAAACGAATTGAATGGTGTAATCGAAATTTAATTTGGATTTTTGGTTTGTTAGTTATAACAGTATTTAGCAAATAAAATCATGGGGCCCGCTGCCATCCCATCCCTCCCTCTCCTGTCTCTCTCCTTGGTCCCTCCCTCCGCAGGCCGAGGTGTGCATGCCGTAGAGCCGGGAAGCCGCCAGATTCACAGGACAGCGCGTGGGTAGCGTATGTTTTCCCGTACCCACTGCAGATGTTTGTCCGGTACATTCGCGACGTGGAGACATCCAGATGCTATGGCGTGCCGCATCTGCAGACAACCTTATAGTTATACTCTAAATATAGGCGTGCCAAACATTAATATCATTAGTATATGATTTCTAAGAAAATATTTTTTATGTGATGAAACAAAACATATATATTTATCGCTCATTTATGCTGTCATGATGCTTATGCTTACTGTAATCAAACCTTAATATATTAATGTTGATAGAAGTGGGTAATATAGAAACACATGTATATATGCTTATTGAAACAATTTTTAATAGAAGATATTGAAAATTGAGACGTAGACTAAAAGGGGCTTTTTAATATTTCTAATAATAAGATGAAAATTAGGTTACGTAAACTATCTACTTTACTTTAATAGGAGGATACGGACAATTAATGCAAAATCTAGCTAGTTTAGGTCATATTTCTTAATGGTAGATGGGTAATTTCAAGATAGATCCATTAGTTAATTTATGATATTATATATTAATGGTGATTAGGTTATAAATGTCGGTAATTATTTCAAAATTAAAATAATTTCGATAACTATTTTATATTAATGGTGATTAGGTTATACCAAATAGATACTTAGATGTTTATACTCTTTATGAGATTCTCTAGGATCATGTTTGTAAAAAAAAAATAATGAATATAAAGATCAAAGGTTGAGAGTTGACTGTTGAAGAATATAAATGTATTGTATGCAAGTTGGTTATTTTTCCCCACTAATATGTTTTCCACCTTGCTCGATTGACTCTAGCAATTTCATATTAATTTTCTCACTAATTTTCCATGTTTTTTATATTGATACTGAGGGATATGATTAATTATGTAGAAAAACTTTGAAGTAGAATATGAACCTCAATTCATTGGGCTAGAAATTCAAGACAATAACACGTGGAAGTAGATATATTCTCGTGTTGCTCTTTTTGCTTTTGAATTTAGAATGTCGAAATAGATTCTAAATTGGAAGATATATTATTTGGCACTAACCTAATGTAATAGTTCCTGTTTCTGGCATTGATTCATATATAGTTGTGGCTTAATAAACATGCTTATCGTGTGTTGTTTGGGGTCACAATCCGGCGATAGCGGCAGGTGTTGTTTGGGGCATTCCTAGCTGGAGCTGCACCTTTGTTGTTCTAATTGCAAGCATAGTTTGTGGCATTTCTGGTGGCAGGTGCACCTTGGCGGTTTCAACCGCGAATGGTGTAGTCTGCACATAGAGTTGATCTGTATTATCCGCTTTTTTCTTGGTACATATACTCCCTTTGTCCTAAGATATAAGGCATGCACGTATTTCAAATTCAAAGTTTCTTATGGTTGACTAACAATTAGCCTAATAATATGAAAAGTTTATAATACAAAAAGTAGTTATATTAGATTTATTTAGAAATACTTTCTAATAATGATTAAACTTTTGTATTTATAAATTATATATTAAAGATTGCATAAGTCAAATTGCACCACGTATCTTGAGATGAGGGAATAGTAGTTAAAATAAAATACTTTTTTCTTCTTTATAAAAATAATAATGGCTGAGGTAGGTAATTTTATAGAAAATAAATAGATTCAATGGTTATAGATTGCTAATCTTTTGATTTGGTGGCTTGGATGCTTCTGATTAATCTAAGATTTTTTTTGTATTTATATTTTTTAGTGTCTCATAAAAATTAACGTGGAGGGTATTAGGGCCTCCAATTAGTAAGAGTAAGAAAATTAGTAATATAAGATAACATGACCACCATCGACATAATAAAGTTGTTATTATGAACTACTTAACATATTGCCATTAATTACATCTTTGAAATTATTTCTAATCTTTACTTTGTTGATGGCCATCCTCGATGTAATTAAGTTGTTCTAAACTCATTGACATATTGTGTAACACCTCTGTGTTAAGCATGCATTAGGCACTTAATTAATTAACCTGAATCATTCATTAGCATGACATGAGCACTATCAAGCATTTAATCCTAAATGCATTGTCATTTCATGTGTTGCATTTGTTGTTAATTAAGTACTTGCTTGATTGTTAATTAGTGCATTTAATCTTTATGCAAATGACTTGATCAAGGTTGGATCCACTTGCCCAGCATTTTTGAAATGTTTTGTCAAATTTTATTGCAAAAGTTTTGGTGCATTTTGGACAAAAAAGAAAATTCATGGAAAATTTCCCCTTATGCCTTAAATTCAAAATGAATTTCTAGTTCAAAAGTTGTTGGGAATTTTGAGTTGAGCCTTAAATGAAAGTTGTTCAGTTTTAAATTCTCTACAACTTTTATTTTGGTCACTTTTCATGAAAATGCCTTTAAAATTATCAAATGGTTGCATTTCAGTTTGAATTCAAAATTTCAAAAAAAAAAAAGAAAGAGAAAACTCACCGCGAGCGAGCGGGCCAATTTTGGCCCATGACGACGCCCACGGCCTGCGTCCGCGCCCAGCGCCAGCAGCGCCCGGCGCCAAGTCGGGGGTCGACACGACCGAGCGCGCCACGCCGCCTTCGCCGCTTCGCCGCAGCTGCTGCGTGGCGGCGAGCCTCGGCTGGCGGGCCCCACCACGACGACTACCCCGAAATGGAAACGCACTCACTCCACACTCGCTCACTCTCTACCTCGCCTTCCGGCTCGCTCCCTCGCGCCCAGCAGCCGCAGCGGCGGCATCCAGCGCACCGCCGCCGCGGACGCTTCGCCGTCGCCGGGCGTGTTCCTCCCGCTGAGCCACCTCCGCGAGACGCGCGGAAGTCGCAAACCACCCGCCTCGCCTTTGCTCCATCCTTTAGCACCACCGACCGTCACCACATTTCACCAGTAAGGGCCAATGCGGCCATCTTCCTCGCGCCGGCGGGATGCCGAAGCTTCGCCGGGAGCTGCGCTCACTGACGCCATTCCCCCACCGCTTCTCGGGCTCTCGCCACCGGGCAGCGCACGGGAGTCGCCTTCCGAGCTCGAATCGAGCTCGGTGAACTCAAGTAGAGGGCAAATAGGAGCCTACGGTATCGCCACAGCTCGCCGTCGCCATGCACGCCGCCATCCCGCCATGCATGGGCTCGGCTTTCGGGGTCGCTCTAATCGGCACACCCAGCCAGAGCCGCTAAGCGTCGCCGTGGTCCCGCGCACCGCGCCGCACCTCGGCTCGGCCACCGGGCGCCGGAAAACGGACACAAGGCCGCCATGCCGCGCCACCCGCGCCGCCGCTCGTCGCGTCGCCATCCTGGCCGCCCACCAAAACCCTAAACCCCCGTCACCCTGCGGCGCGCCGCACCATGGGGGGGACGCCACGCCGGTGTCCGCCCAGGAGGGCTCCAGGAGGGCCGGCGAAGCTAGCGCCGCCGTGCACCCCCCTCCGCTCGGGCCGACTGGTAGTGGGGCCGTGGACCGGGGTCCCTTGCGCGCCAGTGACTCTGGTCCACTGGACCGAAGTCTATGGACCGCCGGGATTCACCCCTTTTTCTTTTTTATTGTTTTCGCATTTTGATTTAAATGCTTTTCAATTTGTATCTTGAGCAAATGTGATCCAAAATTGATGAAACTTGTTTTGTTAGGTTTCTAGTGAGTAGATCTATCTGTGAAAAATATGTGATGCAATTTTTGAGATATTTTTTTCTGTATAGATCTATTTAATTGCTTAAAAGGCTGAAATCTGGTTAAATGCATGATAAATTGTAGAATGCTCTGAAAAATATGATTCTTGTTTTGTTAGACTCTATGTGTGATGTAGTTTCTGGGAAAAATATGTATCATATAGTTCCTGTACAAAAAATATTGGAATATGATTTAAATTCAATTCTGGGCTGATTCTTGTATTATTTTTAATAAATTAATTATGAGGAATTATGCCTTGGTAATTTTTGATGACTGCTCTTGTGCTAAGAAGTTCTAGAGAAAAATATGAAATCTGTTGTTTGATACTTTTCACAGTACAAAGTTGTTAAGTGTGCATTTCTGTCTAGTGGCTTCATCTTTTTGTGTAGGCTGTTGTACTGGATGAAATGTGATGAAAATTTTACCATAGCTCTGTTATAGTATAATGTAGCTCCTGTAATTTTTGTAGATTTTTCTGAACTGTTTAGACAGAGGTCACAGTTCAAGTCTATTTATTCACATGAAATGATAAGCATTGGAATTAAATGGTTTAAGGAGTTCTATATTACTTCTTGTGCACTTTTAATCATGTTATGCTTGCTGGTCTTGTTATGCAGCACTATAACTGAAATGTGATGGTTGGCTATGAATAGTAGTACTTCTCCTTATTCTGTGATGTGTGTGTGTGTGCCTAGCCACACCACTCTTCTTTATGCACTCCTCTAAGTGTTTAGAGAAGAGGTATGCACATACTCAGTAAATGAGTTAAGTTGTTAGTAGAGAGGAGATATGCACCTACTCTGTCAAATGATCTGTTAATCATCTTCATTCATGAGCATCATACGTGTATGCATTCACTATACTTAAGAATGTGCATCGCATCATACAAAGTTCGCAGGAGGAACCCCAACCTTCGGAGATCGAGGAGAACCCTCAGAGGAGTTCCAGCGGGAGGTCCCAGCAGGAGGAGACGAGGAAGACTTACCCGAGTGCCCGAACCACTTCGCTAGTGACTTCGAGCAAGGCAAGCACCGAGCATCTACTTACCTATGCTTTCTAACAGCCTAATTATGCTTTATGATTGTTGCATTAAGTATAGGAGTTGTGTGCAACCGTTGATGCATTATATCCTTGCTTTACCATTGAATTAACCACCTTGATATACCCTGCTAGTCTAGGGCGAGTATTATGCTTGGCTTGCTTAGACGGTAGAAGTCGGGTGATTTCCTGTCATCCGCGAGTATAGGTGGTTACTTATGATTGTTGGAAGGCTTACGTTGATATCATCTGGTTGATGGTTATGGTTGTGATAAATGGAGACCGGGCGGAGTCTTGTGGGGTCTTTGGACCACAGTGATTCCGTCTGTGTCGATTAAGGACCGTACCGTTGTTGTACCCCAAGTCATATTGAACGCATGCCTCACATTTAGCCGGGCCGGATAAGCACTTCCGACCGCGGGCCTAACACTATCCAAGGCCGGGTCTCGATCCGCTCGCACCGTATTGAGATGGATGGGGACCACAGGGGCGCCGAAGAGTAAGTCCGAGGTCCAAAGATGGTGGCTAAGGCAATCGGGCGGTTCCCCGGTACGGTGGTTCTATGCGTGTCCGTGTACTTATTTTTCTTGGATACGTGCCACGGTGATCCGTAGCTCACCGACAGTGAGTGTGGTTTGTGTGAGGAATACCCCCCGAGCTCGAGTAATCGATTCGAATCGCCATCGTTCCCGGACGGTGAACACCTTGACTTGAGCCGCAAAGATCGTAGTAATGACTAAGGAATGTGATTAATGATGATGATGGGTTAAGCCGATAATTATGATTATGGTTACTACTTGCTTGCTTAATCATGACTAATATATTATAATGATGCATAGTATAGGTGCTCACCTAGCATAAAAAGGAATGGTTAAGCTGAGCTACCATTTTAAATGTTATTACCGCCTTCTTGCAAAAAAGCGGCCGAGCTATCCCCAGATAAAGCCTGTCATGCTCCTTGGAGTCTTTTTATTTTGAGTCGGTCGGGTAAGTCTAGCTGAGTACCTTCTCGCACTCGTGGTTTTTTTCCCCGCTTGTTGTTTGTGTGACGGACATACCTTCCACGATGGCTTGTGCTACCGCCTTTTTTCAGTGGACTAGAAGACCTTGGACAAGGTTAATCTTAATATTCTCCCCAACCGCTTTTGATGGATAGACTCGACCGGCATTGTATTAATCTTTGAAAATGCGTGAGTTGGGTTGAGCTTTCAAAACTACTTGCTTTCGCTACTCGGATTTTAAGAACTTGGTTTGTAATAACTTTATTTCCGCACTCTGATGTTGTCGAAATATTTGCGAAATGTTGTAACGTGTGAATGGTGACGCTAAACTTGTACGATCTTGGTTGATGATGTTTGGTTTGAAATCCTTCGAGATTTCCGGACTACCGGGTTTATAATGGCTTAAGTGTGACGATTACTTGCTTAGCGAGTGATTTTTCACTTATGCTTTTATAAATTGGTCGGTTCTGTTGCATATTGCCACTATATCTTTAAAATTATTTGATATGTATTTGTTGGGCCTTGAAGAGGAGGTGGTAACATTTGAATCATCATCGTGGCACTGGCCTGGACAGAAAACTGACCTTGGACAGAAAATGGACCTTCCTAAATTTTCCAACGCCTAACAAATCGGTTCTATGATTTGAGTCATGTGGGTGGTGATGCTAGAGACATCTCCTCTTATTTATAGTTGTGTCATAGGCCGGGGAGCGAACCCTAGATGTCTTTGGTTGCCACCGATCATGACATGTTTCTTTTTTCACAAATGAGTGTCTAATGTAGTGGTAGAGAGGTGCTCGATTCCTTGATGTCATAATTTTTTTGGTTTTTTGTCTTTTTAGAGACCATTAATAGAGACAGACATGTTAATATGTCCGCCTCTATAAACAATGCACATGCATCTTGAAATTGGCACAATAAAAAAATTTGAAGCATTTTAGTTAGGTGCCCTTGCATGAACGTATTATGTTGTTGGCATTATTCATCGGCACGGCAAAAAAGTAACATAGTGAACGGCCCCAATGTGTTGTGACCGTGGCAAGATTTTATACGTAATATATATCTAGCTTTTTGTTAATAGATTGACCAACCAAAATGTGATCGGTATGCCGTTCAAGATTTCCTATGTGCGGCTGATTTTTTTTATTCTCTCGAACAATAAGATTTTATATTATTTTTTAAGCTATAATGGCAGAGTGGGTAATTTCTTTAAAAACTAAAATAGATCCCATGGTTATATGTAATGGCAATAGTGGGTAATTTTCTAGAAAATAGATCCAATGGCTCTGGACGGTTAATCATTAGATTAGATGGCTAGATATTTTTGATTAAAATGAGAATTTCTATTATTTATCTTTTTTTCCTAGCGTGTCGGTGAGAATTAACGTGGAGCCTCCGAGCCTCTAATTAGTAATAGTAATTATCTTTTTTTTTAAGCGTGTGCGGTGAGAATTAACGTGGAGCCTCCGTTGGAGCCTCTAATTAGTAATAGTAAGATAAGAAAAAAACGGGATCTGAATATCCTGCCGAAACGCGTGGCATTGCGTGCGCGTTAAACCGGCACGCCAATCCGTTCTTGTCTCGAACTCGAACTCGCCTGCTGGCCATTTACAAGGAAATCAATGGCAACTCTCTGAACCCACATTGCGTGCGTATCCTCCTTCCCAGCCGCCGTCCGCCATGTCAGGGCTGGGCCCGCTGCGCCGCTGGAAGCGCTTCTTCTCGGCGTTCGGTCACATCGACGCCGCCATCGAAGCCGCCCACCCGTCAATCTCCGCGACGAGTTCAGGTCCGTGAGGGGCAGAATCGTCGAGATGCTGTGCAGCGCCGCCGCCGCCGACGACGACGACGAGAGCGGGGCAGCTCTGCCTGGCTCTCGACGGCGCGATGGCGGAGTCCCTTGTCACGCTGCTGGAGGTGCCCGTGCCGTCGACGGCGCTGGCGTCGGGCGACCTTGCCAAGTCCGTCTCCGCCCTGGGGCAGCACGAGTCGGCCCGAATCCGCAGCCTCGCACGCGACGTCGTGCGCGGGTGGCGGTCAGCCGTCGAGAGCGAACTGGAGAGCGCCAGAGCAGCTATGGAGGCCCTTAACAAACTGCCTCCTCCGATGCCGACCACCAATGTGCCCGTCGCCACCGGCAAAGACGAGACGCGAATCAAAGGCGCGCCTGCCAAATGCATCCCATCACACCACGGGAGAGTAGCCGAGCAAGATGTGGGAGCCTAACCACCGTGAGGCGTACGTCGTCCTCTGATGCCTTCCTACATGGTTTAGAATTCTGTAGCGGTTCAGAGTTTGATGTCCACTGCTGCAGTCGTGTAATGTGATGTGATGATTACTATATTGGACGTGTAATGTGATGGAATTGTTTATTATGTTACTGATGAATTTGTTGTTCAAGTGACATTACCTACTGAATTGCACTTGCTTCTGCCAATACCAAATTCACGAGGCAGTAAAACCATGTGGTCGCACTACTTGTTCAAATTGTTTTTTTTTGTCTGCACGATCAGAGAACATCATGTAGGTATTCTTAAAAAATATTTTTTTTGTTATCTACGTATTTGGCATCAACTATAAGAAACTTCAATTTTGTGACATCAACTCCGTTTTCACCAGTAATCACTACACTGCAGCAAAACTACTACTTGGTTCCCCTTCCCCGGATCCTGGAAATGCTATGTTTTACTTGTTCTTTTCCCCTGGCCCATGTTCACTTAGGCTAGTCTCAGTGGAGGTTTCATGGCATAGTTTCATATGCATCTAGATTTTGGAAACAGTGCAGAAGAGTTTCATCCCCATGAAACTCTCTCTACTCCCATGAAACTTTTATAGTATCTCTCTTAATAAATACTGTGCCATGTCAGCATATTTAATGCCCATGAAACTTTATGAAACCCCCATTGAGATTAGCCTTATTATACTACATCTGATCTGCTGATGTTCGCAAGTCATGAACTGGAACAACATAGGTTGCTGAAACAGGGACAGTAACTGAAGAAGATCAAATTCATGCGGCACTCACTATACAAGCGCAGTTGCACTACTTGTCCAAATTAACAAATGATCTTTGAGCATCAGATACATGCATGCATGGCGCAGAGCCAAACACACTCACAAACGGAGTAGAATACAAGCTCAAGAACACGGACGGCCAGCTGCTTAATTAGAAGAAGTTGGGGTCGTATCCGTTGCTGGAGGTGGCGAGGATGTAGTAGGCGACGATGTGGCCGAGCGAGCCCCAGGCGAGGACGTCGACGAGGTTGAAGCCGACGGGGTCGTTGGACTTGAGCAGCGCCGAGAACTCCTTGGCGCGCTCGTCGCCGGCGTCGAAGTGCGTCTTGCCGTTCTGCGCGGGCACCTGCTTCGCCACGTTCTCCCGCTGGAAGTTGAAGAAGACGAAGCGGCCCAGGAAGAGCGACACGCCCGTGCTCAGGCTGATCACCAGCGACGCGCTCAGCTCCGCGCGCGCCGCCACGGACCGCCGCCGCGCCGGCGCCGCGCGGAACGCCACGCGCGCCGCCCGGGGGACGGAGCCAGGCGGAGCCCGGCCACGGACGGCGGGGACAGCACGGCGGCGGTCGTCGATGAGGCCATGGCGCTTTGAGTTGAGTACTTACTGGAGGCGCGCGCGGCGGTGGTGTTCTTGATCTTGGCAGCAACTGCAAGCAACGTGTCTGCTTGATTAATGGAGTTGGGTATATAGTGGGATGCTGACTTGGCAGATATGGTAGGGCCGTGGGAATGCGAGGTTAGTGGTGGAGGAGACGAGGATTTTGTGGTGTGGCCATGGCGTGTGCCCATTGGAGGCCACCGGATAAGGTATCCGAGCAGCCACACTGCCTGACCTCCTCCTCCTCCTCCGGAGGCGGTAGCCATGTCACTGTCTTTGCATTTGACTGTGGACGGCTAGGGAGCCACGGTGAATACAGTGGCTGTGCAACCCTGCGATTCTAGTACTTGGTTGTGCTTGTTCAGAGCTTCAGATTAACCAGAAAATTCACTAAAATGATGCAGTGGATGAACTCTTTGGTTATTCTGAGGGCTACAGTTAACGTGTTTCCTTTTTTCACCTGAGATAAAAAATGGCGAAAATAACTGATACTAGCAAGGAAATTATATATCTACTCGTGTATATTATTGCCTAATTTTTGTAGTCGAGCGTAACCAGAGCCTGGTGACAGACAGCACTGCATGTTCTTTACTCCTACTTTTCACGAAATTTTACCATGTTCAGAAAGTGAAAGCAGATTTTAGCTGGTTTGCATTGCCTGTCTACCACCCTTTTCGGATTTCATTCAGATACAAACATATCCATCCATCCATATATCTTGACAACCATCCATCCAGTCCAGAAAAGAAGTGGTACAGAAACGCGGTTAGTTGCGCTGTCACGGCCTCAAAATTCAAAAGCTCCCTGCTCTGTTGACGATGGCCATCGGCTAGCCATCCGGGTCTCTCAGCAAGACACGAGCAGCGAGACGACGGCCAACGCCGCGGCACCGGCCGCCAGGGCCGGCGCGGCGCCGGCGCCGGCGCCGGAGGCCTTCTGCCCCGGGTCGATCTGCGGGGTGTCCTCGGGGCAGGAGAGGCCCTTGTCGCCCTCGTGGCAGGTGTTGGCGAAGAGGCCCGGCGGGTACTTGCCGTAGAGGTTGATGTAGCTGAACATGGTGGCGGCGCAGTTGGTGCTCATGTCGTTGATGTAGGTGGAGTAGGGGCAGGCGAAGTCCTTGAGCGCGCCGCAGCACAGCGTCGGCTGGTACAGCGGGCCCTTGCACCGGCTCGTGATTATCGTGTAGTTGGCGCTCTCGAAGCTCACCGGGCAATCTGTCCATCCCACCAGCAAGGATTCGTTATATATTCGCAGCAGCAGAAACCAGATCAGACGGCCGGCCGCAGACCCAAGAAAAGGAGAGGTGAATGAAACGCAGGCAGGCAGGCACCTTTCTTGGCCTGCAGCAGGCTCCGGCCGGTGGTGTCGTGCCCGAGCTCCAGCATCGCGTCATCTGCATTGCATCCACGGCGGAACGGCGGGGGCGTTAGTAGAGTAGGCGAACCAGGAAGGGATCAGATCCACGGCGAATGTGACTGACTCGTGATGAACCCGGCGGCGGCGAAGCCGAGGACGGCGGCGAGCACGGCCGCGCGGAGCGCAATGCCTCCTCCGTGTGTACTACTACCCATCTCTGGCCACGCCGGCCTCCTCCCCGATCGGATCAACCAACCCTTCTCCTCCGGTGGTCCGTGGAAGAGAAAGGGAGGGAGGAGAGAGGCGAGAGGAGAGAGGAGAGGAGGGATCGAGGACCGCGCGTCGATGTCTGTGCGAGGACGCGAGGAGGGCCGTTGGCCGGCGAGTAGAAACGTGCAGGAGGCACCTTGACGAAGCGAGGGACACGCGGGAGTGGAGGGAGGGGGAGGACGTGGGCAGAAGTTGGCGCCGGCGCGCGCGGGCCGAGTCAAAATGGAGCGTTCAAAAATAGCCAGTGCCATGGACGGCTCAAAATGCCAAGGGGCACATGGCACAGTTCAATGAGACAGACGTTCGTGAAGATCTTTGCCATACGCAAACACAGTGGAATTTAGGTAGGCAGCACAGCAAAAGCTTTGGCATTCAAACCCATTCTTGTCGGCTCTGGAGATCACAGGAAGCCAGAGTGTAACAAGCAGGAGTAGCTACAAAAACTGACCGATTTACATGCGCTCAGCGACAGGGCGGCGTCATGTTTCACAAGTGGAGTACAAAAAAATTGGTGCCGGCAGCGTCGGGTTCATCGGCACTGATCGGGCTGTGCTCTGTAGCTCCAGCTGCTCCTGCACGGTGCCAAGGTGCTACGTCATGGAGCTCAAGCCTCCACCAGAAGCCGATCAGGCTTATTGCTAGCTAGCTAACCCAGACAGCTGCGGCGCAACAACGATCTTAATCCTATGAACAGCAAAATCTCCTCTGCACAAAGGAGTCAGAAATTCAGAATGGCATGTTGACAAATAGAACATCAGGTAAGTTTGCATCAAGAAGCCTACACGGGAAGGAATTCTCATGAGTGGCTTACCCTAACGCTAGATGGTTGGTGCTGCAGAGCTTCCACCTTCTCCACCAATTCCATCTGCTTTTCCACGGCTGCCTGCAACGCCTGGTGAGACACGAGACACGGGTTAGAGCTATTAACTGCAAGCATGCATGTCCATCGAAAGACAATGACATACGAGTTCAACAAAGCACGATGCAACACAAGGGCAATTGATGGCGTCATCAGGGGAAGGGGAGCAAAAAAGTTTTTTTAAAAAAAACGGTGCTGCCAGTACAGGGCAGTAACAACATGATAACAAGTCATCTATGTTGATGCTAGTGACAGATAGCAGGTTTCTTGCTCCATCGACTAATGGCAAAACCCAAATTAAACCATATGTTACTCTGAAGCACATAAATCATACTAGGTCCTAAAACATGCTGCAAAACGAATCATCATATACCAGCAGTACCAACAAATCACTCTGAGAATGTGGATGATCAAAACAAAAAAAGCACAAATGTGACAACACAAGAGCATTGGGAATCGACGTGACAGGGTCGATTTTGCCTAGAACGGCCTTCTACGACACATAGATCATACTAGGTCTTTAAACATGCTGCAAAACGAATCAATCATAAACCAGTAGTAACAACAAATCACTCTGACAATGAGGATGATCGCAACAAAAGAACAAATGTGACAACACAAGAGCATTGGGAATCAATGTGACAGGGCCGATTTTGCCTAGGAATGGTTTTTCTATGACATTCATATCCTATGAATGTATGCAGTAATTAGTAGGAAAAAAAACAACTTTTTTTTTTTCGTCATCTCCAGCTCAGCCTCAAGGGATTTTATCCGATCGAAGGACTGCAACAACACAAGTTCTTTCTCTTTTCGGCATATCCGGAGGTTTGCTCATGAGGTGATCGCACAGTGACTCGAGCTTCCGGAGACGTTGTAAACAAGCACTCATGTCCTCTTCTCTTACAATTTCAGGTTTTGGTTGCTCTGCTGCAGCATAAGGATGGGCATTTTCTAGAAATCTTTCCTGTCTATAGATGGAAATGTGGAAGAAAGATGATATCCTGATCAAGACTACGATCAGTCCAGTAAAGAGGTTTTCCAAAGTCCTTCCAGCAGATGTACCATGCAAACTAATATAAGCATTCCCTGAAATTATACAGGAAGAACTCAATTTGCAAATAAAGTTAACAGACTGTTGAATTAGTAACTAGAGGTGACAAAAAGTAAGTTAATAGATTGTTCAATTAGTAATGGGTTGGTCCATAATCTTTTCACTCCTCACTTTTCTTTTGGTTCATGGAATTGAAAAAGTAGATCCATCATCACCTCGTTCCTCACAAGCTAGCAATTAGTACTAGTATGTGGAATGGAGTCATTCCATCAAATTTGAGGAATGGTCTCATGATGCACCACTTTATCTAAAATGGTCTGATTCCTCAAACCGAACACCCTATGGTAAAGATATTATGCAGACAGAAATAGCAAATTCAGATAAGAATATTTTACATAGGAATACTGTATTCAACACAATGAAAAGTTTTCAATGCTCTAAAAGTCGAAGCAATAGCTATTCACTATCTTTTTAATGATGGAAAGCTTATATCAGATGGTTCAATTATTATTATGAACTAGTAATGTTTTGGTAAAGACATCATGAAGACGGAAATGACAAATTCAGATTATAATTGTTAACCCAGGAATATTTTGTTCAACTCAATGAACAGTTTTCAATGGTCTAAAGTTGAAGCAATAGACATTCAGTAATTTTTTTAATGGAGTAATGTTTTGGTAAAGGCATCATGCAGACGGAAATGACAAATTCAGATTAGAATTGTTAACCAAGGAATATTTTGTTCAACACAATGAACAGTTTAAAATGCTTTAAAGTTGAAGCAGACATTCACTTATTTTTTAATGGAGTAAAGCTTATATGACAAAGTAAAAAAAAATGCATGTCCAAGGGGAAAAAAACAATGTAAAAGAGAAGGTATACCTAAATTATTTAGCCATCCAAATGCAGGAAAATATTTCTGACAGGTCAACTGAATGGGCACCTCCATTCGAGGGGGGAGCCCTGAGGAGATCCAGGAGTTATATCTGGGGAATCCTTACTGCCAGAACTACAAAATATCGAAGAATCTGACCCCTTAACCTAAGAAAAACATTACATAGAAAATCAGCTCACAGAAGGTACCATTGATACAAAAAATTACAGAAACTGGACACGTAGAACAAAGCTTATCCTAGTTAAGTTAAACAACGATTTGATTTCGATAAATTAACACGACACATACTTCTTCATGAAGTGGGATAAGTAAACTGTGATCTGTACTCTTTTGGACAACTGTTAAACCAACATCATCAACATCCGACTCAGATTCAGCATTTGATATGTCACTGAGCATGCCCTGCTTCCAAGAGAAATAATAATATCAATGTCCTGGGAAACCAATGCTGTAGCCAGGTCTTTAAATGCTGCAACGGTTTAGGAAAATGGAATTTCAGAACCTTGCCTTCAGGTTTTCTGCCCTTAGGGAAGAGCCACTTCTTTCGTCCCCCGTCAGAAATTTGTTTTATTTCTCTAGTACTACCTCCTTCCATACTGTGTATTAGCTACAATGAAATTCATAGCTGTTAGTCTATAGATGGACTCTCATACTCTTTGGTGCCTGAAGATGAATTGAAAGCAAATATTTCTCTTGTCACAGGAAAATGTTCTCCACATGAAGTTTACTAATTCTGCTGGGCAGATTCATTAAATGTATTGCAAAAGCATGAACCTATATAAGACATGGTTACAGAATTATATAATTTATTTATTAGGGTACCTTCACAATGACAGGGTCATTCCATGGACCCCTGTTAGACCCGAGGCAACCACCCTTGTCACTGCATGTGCATGATCCGCCAAGAAATTTTGGCAATTCACTGCAAAAACACACGCAATAACGTATTTTCGTAAGATGGTAAACTGAATATACGGTTTAAAGAATTCTGACACAATAAGTTGGCACCAACCTTGAGTCGATAACTTCGATAAGTCTGCTTTGGCAGTTTGAACCAAGAACCTACGAAGGAGAATATATATAAGTTCTTATTCTGCAGCATGAGCCATGTTAGAAGGTCATCAGTCATCGAGCTTACATGGATCTTGGAAGAAGTTTTTGGGTCTAGGAATCCCTTAATACTGTTCCAGATCAGCTTAAACCCGCTGCCTGCATTGACGACATACATCTGATGTAGCGTCTGCAAATTCATCTTCAGTTAGAAAGGATTCTCAACCAAAACAACCTTGCACAGGACAATCATTCAAATGCACAGGTAAGTACCTCAGGATAGTAGTCACTGTCTATTCTCTGCATACGCTGTACAAGCTCCCTTGCAGTCTTTGAGAAATTCTTGAGCCCCTGAAAAACAGTAAGAAACTGTGTCGATGACAATCTGGCAGCACTGGCAACATAGAAATGAAAACTGAATGTTTCAGGCCAGTCACTGGGCCATCAGCATACCACACCATGGACGTCCAGTATAGTGGTTGTGGAGTCAATGTGCCTCTTGGCTGCCAGTGTGCAGGCAGGGAACCTCTCTCTGAATGCCCTCTCGAACTCCTGCACATGGTACTTGATGTAGCGATCCACCGAGGTGATCTGCATGAGCTTGTTCGGATCAACTTTGCCGAGCTGCTCAATGTACACCGGCCGGCCTTCGCGGTCGACACCATGGTAGCCCTGAGGATAGTACTGGAGTACATCGTTGAGCTCGTCGAATTCGAAGTCCTGACAACATGAACCCCGACTGTCCGTCAGTGGAAGAAACCAAAACCGAACAAGGTTTGGCAACTAATGTGAATCTAAAGTGTGTCATCACCTCCAAGATTGTGTCGGCACCAAACTCTTTCCTCCACCTCAGCATCTCCGACCACATTTGCATCGCCTTGTCGGAATCGAACTTCCTGGCTTTCAGAAACCTGCATTTATCATCATAACAACGCGCAGGATGAAGTCATTAATGGCAAGTGAGGAACAGCTAGCTAGGATGAGGGCTCCCACAGTCCCCCTCCCCTATAATCGATCGAACCTCAGCATCATGTGGTAGTCGTCGTGCTTGTCGGGGAGGAGGCGGTGCGCGGCGAGACGGTCGCGGAAGGCGGCGACGGCGCGCTCCTCCTCGGCGTCGCGGACGTCCTCGATGGAAATGGCCGCGGGGAAGCCGAAGTCAGTGACGCGCCGCCGGGCGCGCTTCTTCCGTAGCGCGTGGATAGCCTTCCGCGGCAGCGACCCGATCTTCCGACGCCGCCGGTCGTCCTCGGAGTTGGGGTCGCACAGAGATATCTCGTGCTCGTCGGCATGGCCTACTGCAGCTGCAGTGAGAGCGGCGCGTCAGCTCCATTGTTTAGCTCCAGCCAAGAAACCCAAGAAAAGCTGCGTTTTACTACCTGACATTGTTGTGATTCCGTGTCAAACTTGGGACTGCGCGCTGTATCGGAGCTCCCGAGATCAATCAAATAGTAGGAGCTTGCATTCGCTTGCTGCTCCAAACAAGTTTTTTATTCAGGTCTGAATCTAAAGAGGCAGCGAGCAAATGGCGCGGAAGTTATGAATCCTAGGAGCTCAAAAGTGAAAGCTGAACAAGAACCGATGATAGAAACAGCTCAACTCACACGAAAAACCAATCTTTGTACACATCCATGGAAACAAAACCACAACGGATGAGATGCACGAAAAGAGACATTTTTTCCGAATGCAGCCCGCGAGATCCTGATCGTAAGTAGCCAGGCAAGTGGAGGCCTACCTCCCCGATGGGTGCCGTCCGCTGCAGGTAACCGCGGCGGTGCGGCGATCCGGCCACTCTCCGGCGACCGCGAGAGTAGAAGCAGGAAGGGCAGTGGCCGCCAACCGATCACGCAACACTTGTTTATATGTACGATACCAGGGCCGAGGACGGGGACGGAAGAGTGCGTGTACGAGTATCCCGGTGCGGTGACCGACTCGTGGACGGACACACGCAGGGCTGGCGTACGTACGTGTCGCTGGGGCCTTTTCGTCCTCAGAAACGCCGGCCGGCCGGAGCGGCTGACGGGCTTAAAAAAGGCGTCTCGTTTCGTTTGCTTGCCTGCGATGGCATTGATCAGTCAGTCAGCGAGGTGCCCTCCCATTAGGGCCTGTTTGGTTGCTTGTACTAGTATGTAGCTAACCTGGCTCGTATCTATGGATCTGGCTCGTCCCAGCTAGGCTGAGCGCATGTATGCTCTTTTGTTTGATTTCTTGCATGCAAGTAGCTTGTGTCGAAGGAGACGTTGTTTGGTTGCCCGCATGAGTATAATCATGTAACACAAATGTGTCAAAATTAATATCAAAATATTAATTATTTATGGTGTTATATCATAATAAAATTTAATGTACCTTATACAATCTTAATTTGTTTTAAAATCACTTAATATCCACTAATTATGTGCTAATAATATCATTAGTCATACTAATCCTGTACGGCGCGAGCCTGGCTCACTGGATACGGCCAATTCCCACGTTTCCCTTAGGCCTCCCTTGGGCCTAGCTCGATGGACTCTTTTGTATGAGCTGGGTCTGGCTCGGTAGCACATCCAGACAACCAAACAAGATGAGAGTCTCGCACGCATGAGCTAGCTGAGCTGAATGAAAACGAAGCTCGACTGCTCACGGGCCGCGCTGCGCCTGCACGGCAGGGCACGCCGTCCCACTCCGGTGTCAGAATTCTTTACGGAGTTTAGGCTGAAAAAGGCTCGAAAAGAGCATCAGACAACCTTGTACGTACTGGTACGGACGTATGGCGAGGAGTTTCTAGCCTGCTAGCTAGCTTCAATTAACAACTAACACTAGCTGCTCGATTAACAATGGTTCTTCATCAGATGGAATCAGAGACCAGTGAGCAGAGCTACTGCAGCACCGGTTGGACTCATCTCAGCTCAGGGCCCCGCCCCCAACGGAGTGGAGCAAGAGCCAAGAGTAGGTAGAAAGAAAGAGAGGAGCAGAGAGAGGGGATGCCGCCTGGGGCCGGGATGGAGAAGATGCATCGACCCGCTCGAGAGGATGGCACAGGCACTGCGCCTGCACGCCGTCTCGTCCCGTCTCGCCGTCATGGAAGAGACGCGTCGGCTGGAGTGGCGCCGGGACGTGGCTGACGCTGGACGACGGAGCGGGGGACTGTGCTGGTGATGGTGCTTTTCCGAGCACGACGTGAGCGCGCGGCGACTGTACTTACTTTGTATTATTATTGGAGTCAAACTCGCGGCTGACGCTTTCAAGTAGTAAAAGCAACTGTAAAAGGATACTGTAAAGCACTAGGAGTAGTTAGGTTTTATCAGGGTTTTTTTTTGGACTAGAACTGTAAAGGGATAGATACTGCTATACCAAACCCTCTCTTGTCGTGTTACGCTGCGGCTGCGCTCTGGGCTGTGGCCTCGTGACTGTACAGTGCTCCGCCGTGCCGTGTTCTGTTCTGCTCCACCGCGCCGGACTATTTTAAGTTTACTCCTCAAATCTCACGCGACTGGTGTGTTCTCGTTCTCGCATCGAAAATGTGCGGTGACCAATGCGAGACTTGGGGGGGCATCGATGGGAGCATGTGAGTCCTGGGCACGAGAGCAGAGCTGCACGTGCTGACGGCTTGCGCTTGCCGGTGAGGCGGCAGTAGGCAGCGTGCCGTGCCACGCAGCCGAGCTGGGGGGGCAGGGGCTGGGGCTGGTCCTCTCGGCCGGCGCCCCGCCCGCCGGCCGTCCAGCACCATTGCGCACCCCGCCCGGCATGGTTGGTGAGCTTCGTTTCAGGCCCGCCCGCCATGGAATGATGAGCATTGAGGAAGAGGCGCTCCGCTCCCTGCCTCCCTGGTCACCTGAGGCTGCCTGCCTGCTCCCCCTCTGCCTTGGGTCCTTGTCATCTTGCCGGTGGATCCGTGGATGTGCACCCGAATGCCGGAGTCCACGACAGCCATAATGGCCGCGGAAAGGTGGCTCTGGCGGTCTGGCCACTGCGGCGGCCAGCAGAACGGCTTCGTCCGGTGCTCCCCAACGCTCCCGCGTACGGGCCGGCGGCTTATTGACAAGACAAACGGTCTCTGCCGTCTCGTGGCCTGCAGCAGAGGGCCAGAGGGGGTTGTTGAGTTATGGGCCACCGTGGCCATGTTTCCTCTCAATTTGGGCTCTCTTTAAGGGCCGTAAGCCCAACCCCGAAAGGTGTACTATCTCGGTACTAAGATTCCATTTATATTTGCAAGAAATATCTATACCTTGCTCATCTTGTTTCGGCATTTCCTCTTGATCCAAATTATTCGAGCTTGTTTCAGATTACAATTTAGAAGAAATAATATTTTCTCCACGACTAGAGAACAGAGTACCGTAGTACACTGCACACTGGACGGTACGACGTGACGTCCTACCTCTGCGATTGTACGTATTTTTAAATTGGGCAGCCGTCTCACGTACTGTTTTGTACTACTACAATTACGTACTACCGTATTGCAACTGCAGTGCTACCTGACACGTACCCCCTACGCGTGATCGTGGCCGTCGCGGCGTTCCTGGCCACGGTAGCCCAGCAAGCCCAGTAGTGCCTTTGCCAACTTTGCGACAGTGCCCATCCCGACGACGGACGAGAGCAGCAGCAGCCAGCAGGCGGGGCGCCCGCCAACCGCCATGCAATTGCGGCAGCAGACAGCACTGCAAACCTGAGCGCTCACAGTCACAGTGGCTCGCGCGCGGGGACGAACGGCCTGCGCGAGGCAGGCAGGCTTTCCCCGGGAAAACGGCTTTGCGGGTTCACTGCACGAGCGAGCGAACAGCTTCAGCTTGTCGCTGCGGCGCCCATGAAGGTGCAGGACCTGGCTCGTGTTCGTGGCGGCTTTGCACTGCACGTCTCAGCTTTCCCTGCATTTTCGCTGCGGCGGGGGCCGGGGGCCGCGTGCCTGTGCCCCACCGTGTCGTTGGCTAACCAAAAGGCCTGTGAGAGCCTCTGCCTGCCTCGACGAGTCGGCGTCGGTCTCCGGCTCTCGCTCGGCCTCGGCAGTCGCAGACACACGGCAGTCCACGTCTCGTGGTCGTTCGTGGGGGCGTCCGCGTGTGTGCATGTGCGGGGCGCCCTCTGGGGGCTCGCACTAGTACACAAAAGATTTTAGGAGACACTTGAAATTGAGGTTCGGAGGCGGTTAGGCATGGCGTCCGCCTCGGTTAATAGGTGCTCGCCGAGACCAGGGCTGCCGGCCAGCAACCGCCTCGGTTAATCCTAACGCACCCGCCTCCGTTAATTCCAATTAACCGAGGCGGTTGACATAACACAACCGTCTCCTTTAATTGATTAACGGAGGCGGTTGTTCTAAATGCCGCCTCCGTTAATATGTCATTAAATGTAGGCGGTTGTTTTATGTTGACCGTCTCGGTTAATGTCCGCTATATAACCAAAGAAAGCACATCTTCTTCTTCCCCGCGGCTCCTCCTTCATTTTTTGGGTTTTGGACCTCAAAATCCAAAACTGGACCATTTTAGAGAGGGGGAGGTTTTGCCCTTAGATTTGGTGGAGGAGAGCACCGCAAAAGGTTAAATCAAACTCTCCAACTCTCATTTTCCTCTCTTTTTGTTTGATTTTGGTTGTTCTTCTCTAGATCCAAATGGAGGAGAGAGAAAACTAGATCTAGAGCTTGGATTTGCTATTTTAGAGGGGGGAAGGGAGGGTTTGCCCTTGGATTGGGTCCTCAAAGTTTAACTCTTGCTCTCCAACTCGTATTTCCTCTCTTTTGTTGCTTGATTAGGTGTGTGTAGTTTCTTCTTTAGATCTAAATGCATGTAGGAGAGACAAAACTAGATCTAAATTCATTTTTGGTGTATTTTTTTGCTTTTTTGACTTTGTTGTTCCATGTGAAAGGTCGCCGTTCATCATGGCGGACAGAGATTGGATGTATAAGACACCGCGATTGGCCGATATATCTTTCCTTGGCCATGTCAAAAAGTTTGTTGCCACAGCGAAGAAGCATCGTCTCAGCTTGGGGCGGGAGCGCAACATTTGTCCGTGTAATAGCTGCAAGAACAACCTTCTCCAGGAAGATAACGTGATGCAATCTCACTTAATCTGTCATGGATTCGTCAAGGATTACACTGTTTGTAAGCATCATGGCGAAGCAGATCCGACTCCCACTAGTGCATCTGGAGGGACCTCTTCGATGACGTCGGAGGTGCCCGCACCGGTCAATGTCGACGGCGAACAACAACCGCCTCCGTCCTCAAGAGCAGCAGGCAGCGAGGGTCCAAATCTGGATTTCATCAGCATTGTTGATATTCTTGACGACATGGAAATTAATGATGGTGCTGGGGATGATGGTGAGCATGTTGATGTTAATGCATTGGCTCCCGAATATGCGGAGGTATTTGAGAATCTTGCTAATCGTATGGGACGAAGACGATGTTACGTTTGGGGATCCAAAGTGGCTAGAGAATTTCAAAGAAATGAAGCGGCGGCGGTTGATCCATTTGTACAAGGAGTGTCCAAAGCACTGGACGGTGTTGCGTTTTAACCTTCAGTTACTGATGTTGAAAGCTCGCCATGGCTGGTCCGACACTAGCTTCAACGACCTGCTACGTATCCTCGCCGATATGTTTCCAGAGGGTAACAAAGTCCCCGCCAATACGTATCGGGCAAAGAAGTTGATCCGTCCGGTCGCGATGAAGCTTAAAAAGTTTCATGCTTGCCCAAACCATCGTATCTTATATCGGGCGAGTACGAGAAATCGGAGAGCTGTCCCCACCGTGGCGCGAGTCGGTACAAGAGGAATGCCGGCCGTCGTGTGGGACGCGAGTGATGAGGGACCCAAAGAGAGGGCGTAAGAAGAAGAAGACGACTACAAAGCATATCCCGTCACATGAGGATCAGGAAGAAGAGGGTTACATGCAAAGAAAAAGTCCTGCACTATCAGTGTGGTACCTACCCGTGATCGATCAGCTGCGTGCTCTATTCGGCAATCCAGAGGATGCGAAGCTTATGACATGGCATGCATCAGAAGAACGCAAGAAGAATGATGGCTAACTGCAACACCCGTCCGATGCAAAGCAGTGGAAGCGTTTCGACGCCATGTTCCCGAAGGAGTTTGGTGACGAGGCAAGGAACGTTAGGTTCGCACTGAGTACAGATGGGATGAATCCGTTCGGCGACTGAAAGCGGCACCCACAAAGACATGGCCTGTCATCCTCACCATCTACAACCCCGCCTCCCTATCTATGTCGAGAAGCGTCGATATCTTTTACTAACCATGATCATTTCGGGGCCTAAGCAGCCAGGCAATGATATTGATGTCTTTTAGAGCCGTTTATGGAGGACATGAAGATACTTTGGGAAGTTGGGGTCAAGATGATGGATGCGTACCGAAAGGAGACATTCACTCTAAAAGCCATCATCTTTGTTACCATAACTGATTACCCTGGGCTTTTTTCATTTTCGGGCCAGATCAAAGGTAAGTCAGGTTGTGTAGTATGTATTGACGGTACCTGCTACACTTATCTTAAGGGATCCAAAAAGATGGTGTACATGAGGCACAGACGATGGCTTCCCAAGGGCCACAGGTACAGAAAACGAGAGATGAACAAGTACTTCGACAATAATGATGAGCCACAACTTGATGAGCAAAAACAGACGTGTTGGGGAGAAAAGGTGTTTGGCATGGTCAAGGACATGGCGGTAGAGTTCGGAAAGAAGAAAAAAGTAGAAGATGGTACCAAAAAGAGTAGGAAGAGAAAGCGAGATGATGATAAGGACGATGAAGAAGCAAGGTGAAAGGTCCTAAATGGCTAGAGGGGGGGTGAATAGCCTAATTAAAATTCTACAATTACACTAGAGCAAAAGGTTAGTACAACAAATGACGTGAAAGCGGTTTGCTCTAGCTCTACTTGTTAGGCAAGCCACCTATTGACAATTCTAGTGTGATTATGATCTCTACTTGACACACAAAATCTAAGTTGCTAGTTTACACCTAGGTGATCAAGCTAGAGAGATAAACTACACTAATGCTATCACTAGAGCAAGTATGAAACAAGGTAAAACAAGAGATAGGGTGATTGTTACCGATGCCGGGCAAGAGATGAATATGTCAATCACAATATGAATACCAAGAACACCAAGGGAGACAATTTGACACAATGATTTTTCTCCCGAGGTTCACGTGCTTGCCGGCACGCTACTCCCCGTTGTGTCGACCACCACTCGGTGTTGCGCGCGCTAATAGGCCTCAATGCCTAACCCTCCACGGGTGCCGCTAGCAACTACCCACAAGTGAGGTAACTCAATGACACGAGCAATTTACTAGAGTCACCTTTCGCGAATCTCCCGCGGGGAATAGGCGCAACAACCCTCACAAATCACCGGGAGCCGGCCACGAACAATCACCAACTCGTGCCGGACCTCCACCGCAGCTCCAAGCCGTCTAGGTGGCGGCAACCACCAAGAGTAATAAGCAATCCCGCTGCTCAACGATCTCTAGTGCCACTAGAAGCTCAAACTCTAAGCAAATGCACTAAGATCACTCCCAATCTCACAATGGATGCACAATCAAGCAAGAGAATGAGTGGGAGAAGTTTGCTTTAGCTCACAAGGATGTATCACCAATGAAAATATCCAAGAGGGTGAGCTAGAGCCAGCCAACAAGTATATATAGAGGGCAACCCCTCAAACAACCGTTACTCTGAATTGGCCCTGACCGGACGCTCAACATGGGGTGACCGGACGCGTCCGGTCCAGCGTCCGGTCGCACATAAACGTCCACGTGTACTAGCCGTTTGAATTCCAACGTTCGCGCCCAACGGTCAGCACTCACTGCTTGTTGCCGACAGCATCGGACGCGTCCTGTGCAACCACCGGACGCGCCAACAGTGGCGTCCGGTCGTTACCCAGAGAGCATCCAGAGCGTGCAAAACACGACCGGACGTGTCCGGTCCAGGGTGACCGGACGCGCCGAGCGTCCGTTCGCCTTCTTCCCTTCGCTTGGAGCTAACGCCAACAGACGCCGGGCGCGACCGGACGCGTCACGGAAGCGTCCGGTCGGCTGGAATCGCCGGCGTCGGTCGATTCCAGAGAGAGCCCCGAGAGCTCCCAGAACGACCGGACGCGGCCCGCAGCACCACCAAATGGACGCACGCACTTTCACCAAAGGACCGGACGCGTCCGGTCAAACCGAGACCAGCGTCCGGTCACTGCAATCAGCGCCGAAATCTCTGAGTCCTGCCTCGCAAGCTCGGCAGGAGGGGTTTACACCCAAACCCCACTATCCCTTGCTCTCATATGCCAACACCAATATGTGTCTACACTTGTGCAAGTGTGTTAGCATTTTCAAATCATTTTTCAAGAGATTAGTTAGCTCTCACTAGGTCCTAATGCATATGCATGGAATAAGAACACCTAGTGGCACTTGATAACCGCTTTGGCATTAAGATCACCCCTCTTAATAGTACGGCTATCTATCCTAAATACACTTACACCCTCTATGGTGTCTTGAGTGCCAAAAACAAAATGGCCCTATCAAGTATACCTTTGCCTTGAGCCCCTTTTGTTTTTCTCTTTCTTATTTTCCAAATTGGAGCACTTGATCACCATCTTTTGGTATTCACCACCAACATCATAGTCTTCTTCTATGTCTCAATCGCTTGGAGTGGACCATCCTTTCTTATGCTACACACACTTAGCCACAAAGGGTTAGTCCAAATGTTTCATCAATTATCCAAAACCAAACTAGGGCTTTCACAAGGGTAGCCATCCGCTTACCTTTTAAGAAAAAATCATGTTTCTTCAAGTACCTGTCGTACTGGAAGCACTTGAATACACCCCATGCCGTGGATTGCATGCACCTAGAGAAGAATGTTTTCGAAAGCGTCATTGGCGTCCTGCTAGACATCAAGACTAAGACGAAGGACGGTCTGAAGTCACGTCAAGATCTTATGAACACGAACATCAGGGACGAAATTCATCCAACACCTGCGGTGCAGAGTGGAAAAGTAGATCTTCCAGGTGCGAGTTACAACCTCACAATTGATGAGAAGAGGGCCGTGTGCCAGTGGCTTAGGGCTGTGAAGGTTCCAACCGGTTTCTCTTCCAACATCAAGAGTCTGGTCTCCATGAAGGACATCACACTAACCAGCTTCAACGCACATGACTGCCATGTCATGCTCATGGTGTTCCTTCCAATTGTGATCAGGGCGATCGGGCCAGAGTACGTGAAGATGGTAATCACACACCTTAGTAACTTCTTCAACTTCATCACACAAAAGGTTGTCACTGAAGCTGAGTTGCCAGGCCTCAAACAGTTCATCGCAGAGACTCTATGCCAGCTCGAGATGTGTTTCCCGCCGTCTTTCTTCGATATTATGCCACACCTGATGATGCACATGGTTGATCAGATACAGGAACTTGGGCCTGTCTACCTACATCAGATGTGGACGTATGAGAGGTTCATGTCAACTCTGAACAGATACGTGCATAACCGTGCTTACCCGGAAGGCTCTATGATCGAGGCATACACAACAGAGGAGGCCATTAACTAGTGCACGAAATACATCCGCGATGGAAATACGATTGGGTTGCCTGTACATCTGCATGAAGGTAGAACCTCGGGGATGGGGTGTACGGGGAGGAAAGTACGCACAGATGTAGGAGAAGAATTGGTGCAAGAAGCTCATCACAACGCACTTAATCAGTTAGTGGTCATGGACAACTGGGTCCGGAAGCACCTGGAAGAGATCCGGGCTGCTGCTGATGGACGATCCGAGGTATGGGTACAGAAACAACACAGGATGAAGTTCACGACATGGATCAAACAGCAGGGCGTACCGCCTTATGGAGAATCAGATGAAGCGAGGCTTGCGTCTGGTCCGTCCACACAAATCACCTCATGGCAAGGATATGACATAATGGCTACAGGTTCCACACGAAAGAGAAGGACAAGAAGAGCGCGTCACAAAACAGTGGGGTTCGATATGAGGGCATTGACGCGGACACTGGAGAGATCAGGAACTACTTTGGGCAAATTGAAGAGATATGGGAACTTGACTATGGCGGTGAACTCCAGATACTGATTTTCCGGTGTCAGTGGGTGAAGCCGAAGGCAGCTGTCGTGGACGAATATGGTCTAACTACAGTTGAGCTTGCAAGTGTCGGCTACAAAGATGATCAGTGGGTACTTGCAGACCGTGTCGCACAGGTAGCCTATTTCACGAAGCCCAAAGAGGCCAAGAAGCATGTTGTTGTGTCAGGAAAGCAAAGGATCGTGGGTGCTGATGGAGTGCAGAATCCCGAACAACACAACCACTACGCTGAGTTCTCGCTCTTTACCGATCATCCAAGAAAGATCAAGCAAGTAGAGAGCCGCTTCAACAAAACCAAGATCAAGCCTTGGGTCCGCCTCGATGGTGAGAAGAAGACTGTCATAGGATCAGTTGCAGCAAAGTGATATGTATGCCATGGCGATATTTAATAATGTACTCACTCATTGATTAATGAGAACTTCGATGTAACTAAGTATTGTGTAATGGAACCAAATCAATGTCTCCGTACTCTTCTCATACTTGTACTCCTATGATACTACGACTACCGTACCACTATACTACTATTACTACTACTACTACTACTCTACAACTATACTACTACTCTACAACTATACTACTACTCTTGTATACTGGAAACTACCATATACAACTATACTACTACTCTACAACTATACTACTACTACTACGACTACCGTACACTCTACTACTACTACGACTACCCTACCACTATACTACTACTACTACCCGACAAATTAAACAACTTACCAATTAAACATTTACTGTTATTTAAACATTTACCCAGCAATTTACAATATTAGTTTAGGGATTAACCGAGGTGGGCAACTTAAACAAGCCCGCCTCGGTTAATACATTAATGGAGGCGGTCAACCTAACACGACCGCCTCCGAGGCGGTCTCAGCCAGTAAACTGCCCGCCTCCGTTAATAAAGCCTATATATACCCCGCGGTTCCCCTCTTCTTCCTCAGTTCTTCGGGCGTTTTCGAATCGACCCCGAAGGGCTGCAGAAATTTCTCCCCGCCGCCGCCGCCATCCGAGGTCCTCCGCGCCCGCTCGGTCCTCATCTTGCCTCGGTGCGCGCCGCCGCCGCCATCTCCGGTGCTCGGCCGGCTCGGGGCGGAACCTAGGCCTCATCCTGCTCCGGTTGCTCGGCGCCCGCTTCTTCCTCCTCTCCGAGGTCCTCGCGCCTTTCGGTCCTCATCCTGCTCCGGTGCACGCCGCCGCCGCCATCTCCGGTGCTCGGCCGGCTCGGGCGGAACCCTAGGCCTCATCCTGCTCCGGTTGCTCGGCGCCTGCTTCTTCCTCCTCTCGAGGTCCTCCGCACCCTTTCGGTCGTCCTCCTCTCCGGTTGCTCGGTCGGACGCCATCTCGGTTGCTTGGCGCCCGCTCGGCGCCCTCCTCTCTCCGTCTGACGTCTTCTTCCTCCACTCCGAGGTCCTCCGCGCCCGCTCAGCGCCAGCGCCGGCCGTCCCTTCTTCTGCACGTTCGCGAGCCCGTCCGGCGACCTCCGACCAGTCTCCTCTAAAGGTACCAGCCGTACCTCCCTCTCCTCTCTCTCTCTCTGCTCGATCCCTAGATTAATCCCTATCCCTCTCATCTCCTCTCTCTCTCTGGTAGAATGCAGTCTCTTGTCTGTTGATTGGCTGTGATGTCAAATGCCCCAGCCCCATGAAGATATTACTTTTTAGCATCCTGAATTATTATCTTTGGTATTTTGCTCAATATGCTGCTAAACTTGGATGGCTTGTACCATAAAAAAGCAACCAGTGTGCAACTTATTATTGTCATTGCTGTGGCAATGTTGTAGTACAGTAGTAGTAGTAGTATATATATTTATACCCAAATGAATAATCCTACTCAACAGTTCATTTAGAGAGCGAGGGACGGGGAGTCCATGTTTTTCTTCGCGAGTATTGTGTTGATCTTGGGGCAAATCTGAGCCATTCAACATGACACTACCAGTTACCAAAAAATAATCCCCTGAGGTGCTTTGGTCTTGCTGCTGTTGCAACTAATATGCTCTTTGAGTCGGTTCATATTTTATTCTATTTTTTATTTTGCACTCCTCTGTGCTTTTATCTGCTTGTTCTTTTGCATGTCCTGTTGATGCTCTACTGTGATCAAAGGTTATTCTTCTTCACTTGCTTTCCCCTTTGGATTTGATCCTAGTACCTGGGTCAATGTTTGTGGGGCAATGATCAATTCCTTTCTGGTTTGGAACTGTTCTTTAGCGGTGTGATGTCAAATGCCCCAGCCCCTGTAGGGGCTGTTACCTTTTAGCATCCTGAATTGTTTACCTTTGGTATTTTGCTCAATATACTTGCTAAACTTGGATGGCTTGTACCCTATGCAAGCAACCAGTTTGCCTTTGTCATTCTTTGTGGCACTGGTGTGGTATATTTGGAGCTAATCCCTAGGATATTCTATTCTGCTGCCGCTTAACTAGGATGGCTTGTACCTTTCTACCTCCATCCCAGTAAAAAGAAATGCAATTCTGTCTATGCACATAGACAAGCATTCTTTTTGGGCAGTTGTAGCAACAAGTAACCGTTATGTGGCCATGAGAGAGAGAGACAAACAGAGAGAACAAGAGAGATTACATTGTTCTTCTTTTACAAATTGCAGCTGCAATCATGATACTTGTGTTGCTCATATACTACCATGATACTACTACATGATACTTGTGTTGCTCATATAATCAAGTGGAGCTAACTTCCTGTACATCTACTGCTTACAGGATACTTGTGTTTTATATACTGAGCACATGCCTTATGCCAGTGATGAGGGTCTTGATATATGCCGATGATGAAATTGTCCAATCCATACATAACATGGATTATGATCTGATGATCAACACTTATTGAGGAACTTGGCATCATTAGCAACCGGCCTTACTATATCTCCTCTTGATTTGTTATGGTGCCATGATGCTCCAAGTGTATGATCAAATGATGATCGACATGGTTCTGAGGCCTATTTTTAAAAACCTTTCACTCCCAACTATTATTCTCTGTCTACTTCTCTGTCTATTACTACTACTACTACTGTGTACTACTACTACTACTTCCTACTACTCATTGTCTTGTACACGTACTATATATTTGGGGCAGTGGCATTAATTATCAATGATGTATTCCTTTATATATGTCTTTGAGGACATGGCTATGATGATGAAATATAATGTCCCCATACTTATGAGCTGCTAACCTTGGATGGCTTGTATACCATATAGAAGCAACCAGTTTAGTAGCGATGTGATTACAATGGGGCATTTCTGAGCCAAATGTGTACCTTTTTTTAAAGCTCTTTTGTAATTTTCTACTATTTTGTACTCTTTTGTTCTTAATTCTTTTGTACTCACAATGTAAATGAGAAATAGAATGTACTCTTGTGTTCAAATGAATATAATTCATGATTCCTTCAAATATGTTGTGTCATATACATACTAACTACTACTACTACTAACTACTAACTACTAACTACTAATTACTACTAACTACTACTACTACTAACTACTAACTACTAACTACTAATTACTACTAACTATATATACACCAGCAGTGCCCCCTACTACTTACTGCTACGTACTCTTGTGTTGAAATCAATATAACTCATGCTTCCTTCAAATATGTGTGTACTACCATACTAACTAGTAACGACTAACTACTGCTTACTACTATGTACTACCATTGTGGATGTTGGCTTTTTCTTCTCAAACTTGTTGCATTTAACTCATCTCCTGCTTACTCTTCTACATAGTTGTCCATGGCTGAATTAAACGAGGAATGGCGTCCCCCAACTCCGCATGAGAGCTCTGAAGGCTCATCTTCATCAGATGAAAGCGATGCAGAGTACGAGGAGGAGGTGCCAACACCTCCACCGGAGAAGAAGGAGCGTACGGAGGAAGAGAAAGATCCGACCTATACGCCAACTGAGGAGGGGCCTTCAACGAGAGGTTCTCGCACCCCAGCACGAGACCCAGAAGCTGAGGGGCACGTATGTATATAACTAACGCAACATCAGTACCTATTGCTCAGGGGCCGTTTAATCTGATTTAATCTCCTCGATAGGTACCAACGGTGCCTTTGTGTTTGGAGTTCCAATCGGAGGGAGAAGAAGAGGGGCATGCATCCGGTCCCACCCCGAGCTCCAGTAGCAAGAGTGGCAGCAAGTCCGGGTTGAAGAGGGGCCAACACGGGAGGCACCTGGTGCAATCTCACAAGAAGGTGCACGCCATACATAGCGTAGGGCCACAGGGAGAGCCATTGGAGCCAAAAGGTGTCATCGGACGCTTTAGCAACCAGTGCTCCTGTATAGTTAGGGAGCATGTGGCGATCACATACTTCGATTGGAAGAAAGTGCCAAAAGACCTCAAGGGTGCCGTGTGGGGAGAAATACAGAGGCGGTTCACTTATCCTCCAGGAGTTGACATGGAGAAATGCGAGGAGCATGCTCTGCACATTGCTGGCAAGGCCCTTCGCAATTTGAGGTACAAGCTCAACAAGAACTATGTCAAGGAAGGGAAGACACCTTTCAAAGACTACGGCTTCATCACCAAAGAGGTTTGGGCTGAGTTTGTTAACAAAGTTAATGAAGAAGGAAGACAGAACAAGTCTGAGAAGTACTCGGAGCTCGCAAAGAGGAACACGCTCCCCCACCAATTAGGTATGACAGGGTACGTCGCTAAGAGGAAGATGTGGCGGGAGGAAGAGGCTCAAGCAGCTGCTGCCGGGCAGGAGAATCCATTAGAAGGAGTTGAGGAAAGAGCACGTGAATTCTTCTATGCCCGACGGCCAAAAAAGATAAAGGAGGGCAGGACGAAGTACAATGAGCCCCAGACAGAGGAGGCGGAGAAGGCTTTGCTCGCGATCCACGCGGCCAAGCAACAAGGCATTTTCCAACCTCGCAGGGAGCACAACGAGTTGACCGAGGCGCTCGGAAACCCCGAGCATCGTGGGCGTGCCCCGGCGTCTCCTCAAGGAAGAGCTGGAAGGCGTGGACTCATGGCAATCCGACGCTAGCTCTCCCCACACGAGGCAGAGGTATAAGGAAGGGCTCATCCAGAAAGGGAGAGATGAGGCAGTGCAAGATATGATCATGGGCAAGATACAAGATGCATTCACGAGCACTGACCCCAAGATGGTAGAGTTGAGGACGCAGATGTTTCGTCAGGCTGGCATGTTGCCACAACAGAGTCAAACCACCGTCGAACAGGGCCACATGGTGCCGAGTACCTCACAACAGTAAAGCTACCCTGTCGATGAGATAAAGGAGCCAGTGATGTGCAAGCTCCAGGTGCCCTTTGGCCGGACAGGGAAGACTAAGAAGGTTGTGGCAGAAGGCGAGGTTAAGCCACCAAACAATGAAGCTAGGTACAATGGCAAGCCGCTCCCACCCGACTACGCCTTGGTTCTTGTGTCATACACTAAAGATGACTTTGACGACCATGAACTTGATTTTCCAACTGAAATTGGTGGGACAAGGCTTGGTGACGCACTGGACGAGTTCGTGATATGGAACAAAGCAGATATCGACCTGAATATGCCGACTCCATCGTTAGGGCCGTCATCATCTCCCCCCGGCGGCGACCCAAGTGATGACGACGATGACGGCGGCAATGACAGTGCTGGCGGCGGCCAAGGCGGCAGCAGTCCACGACGGAGCCCGTCTCCCAACAAAAGCAACCCACAAGGAGGTCCCTCCGGCCATGAAACACCGCCTCCTGGCGGCCAAGATGGGAGCAAAGAGTGTCCTCCTACACTGAAGAAGCCAAGAGACGAAGAGGGGGGCAGGGCGCCATAGAGTGTCCTCCTGCGCCGGAGAGGGCAATACTTGATGACTGCCCGTCAAATATTCCCTTGGAGGCTTGGGCGGCGTACAAAATAGCGGAGTCGGGCAAGTATACTTTCTCAACGACGTTCAAAAGGTACATATGCTACTAACAAACCAGATATGGTTAATAAACTCTTTTGTATTATGCTAACGTAGTTATTCGTTCGTCTCAAATACAGGCCACCAAGCCCGTCTGTTACTCTCGCCCTTGACTCCGGTACGCCCGACCACTTCGAGAATGGTAAGTTCATGTTGCCTTTGGGCCAGCTCGTCCAGGATGAGACGTGGGAGGTTCGGAGGTGGCATCTGTGGTATATGCATGCATCCAAGTTAGGCATGAAAGACTTCATTGTGCGGGTCCCAAAGGAGTACTTTCATTTGGATGAGGATTGCTATTTCACCCTCGACTTCCACGACATGCATAGGATCTTTGCGGCGCAAGGACCTCGACGTTGCACAAGTCACCCTTTTTGCGATGTAAGTGTATGAAAAGCGTTTCATTGCTCTAGCTATGTTATTTGGATCAAAGTACGCAATGTGATCACGACAACACTTGTGCTTCCAGGATGCAAGCATATATATGCAAGGAAATAGGGGAGGACATTATCTACCTATCTCCAATGCATATTACCCACAGAGCCATTATTGGCTATGATGTACCGGACACCGATCCGCAGTTGACGGGCCTGACCGGGATGGAACGGGTGCTAGCACGGACAAGGCTTCAAGGTGAGATCAAGTTTAGAAAGGGACAGTATATCCTCCAAGCCATGAAGAAGGCCCCGGAATATGGGTGTATCCTTGCCGCTCACCAGTTCGGGTAATAAGTTTAAATGATACTTGCAATACCTATTGGGTTCACTACAACTTTTATTTCATGATTCGATATCTAAATTGATTCAATGTTGTAGCTTGGGCGTCATGGGCCACTGGGTTGTATTCATAATCTACCCTTAGGATGGAAAGGCGGTCATATTCGACTCCTTGCGGGAAGGCGAACAAGAAGGCGACGCGGATTTTGAAGAGTGCCTTCGATAGTAAGTGATGACACATATTCGTTTATATACTTATAAGCAAGTATCGGCTTAGTTGTTGACAGTAGTGATTCTTTTATATATAGCGCTTATAGAAAGTACTACGAAGACCCTGACACCTTCGATCGAAGGTCCGAGAAGAAGAAGACGAAGTATAGACACGTACTGAAAGTGAGGCGAGAGTTCCCGGTAAATGTCCTAAAACTCATGTCTTGCGACATCGTTCATGCTCTGTATATGTACTAACTATAGGTATTACGTGGTGTGTATATATCGTGCATGCAGTGCGCCAAACAACCTGAAAGGCGTATTCTATGTGGATACTACGCTTGTGAGTACCTCGGGCCTGCGGCAAGTACGGTGTGATGACTATCGACAGCTCAAGAAATCACTTGAATGGTGGAAAAGGTGTAGGGTCTTTGGACAACGCAAACATCGGACAAACAGTCTCCGACATCCGTAAGTTTGTAATGGACCAATGTTGTCATGTGGGCGGTCAATTCTTCTACCAGAGAGCGAGCTGGGGTCTGCGGAAAAGTACGAGAGGCTACGCAACTGGAGGACACAGCTGAATATGCACGATTACGTGTTGCCAGACATCTTCGATTAGATACTACAGCATCTTAGCTTCTCGATCATGAAACTTGTATTTTATGAGAACTCTTGTGTTGAATGTTGGGAACGACAAATGAATGGATGTAATTTATGTGTTTATCCTTTATCTGCGTGTATTCATTGTTGGTACATGTTTTAATTCGAATTTCAAATTCATTTTTAAATCAATTTAAAATATTCAAAGAAAATCTCTTTTTTTTAATTCTGCCAAGCATTAACCGAGGCGGTCAATTAAAAAGAACCGCCTCCGTTAACTAAATTTACTGTGGCGGTTGTGTATTAGAGACCGCCTCGGTTAATGGTGTTTACCAAGGCGGTTATCTTAACCAGCCCGCCTCGGTTAATACTATTAACGGAGGCGGTTTTTCAACCGCCTCGGTTAAGGGCTGAATTAACCGTGACCTATGCTCCGAAGCGGTTGGAAAAATCGCCTCCGTTAAGCCGTTTTGGCCGCCTCCATGAAGATTACAGTAGTAGTGTCGGTCCTTCGGTACGTAGCGAAACAGCGCGTACTACGCCGAGCAGACCGTGCCTGTTGGTGGTTACTGTGTTGCTCTGCCTTCCCGGCACTGTCCCGCACCAGCCATCGCGGCAGCGCGGATCTGCGGCGTGCGTGTGAAACGAAGCTCCCCGTCGTCGTCGTCGTCATTAATGCGAGGCCGGCCGGCTGGCGGGTGTAGTAGAGGAGAGCGAGGCGAAGGTCAGCGTCCGGCAAGGTGTCAGGGTGGACACGTGAGAGGGCATATGCCCGGTGCAGAGGAATGGAGGGATGCATGCACGGCGAAAAACTATTGGGCTTGTTCGCTTCACCTAAAAAGCCGTTTCAGCTTATCAGCCAGCAGTATTTTTTTCTCATAGAAAATCAGCTGTTTCAACAGTGTTTTGGCTTATCAGCCAACTTATAAGTCCTGCCGAACAGCCCGATTATCGTTGGGTAGGAGTATGGCTATGGCCGGTGCGCGCGCATGGCGCCGCCGACGCGGCCGGTTTCGGCAACGAGAGGTGCGCCTGGCGAGTGCCACCACAGGTGGCCTGTCCATGTACGAGAGTATGTACTGCTCCAAACAGTATCGAGTTCCAAAGGCTCTGTGTACTATGTACGCAGCCATTGATGTTGCTCCATGCATATTTAAATGTACTGGTGTCTTCGGCTACAAAGAGCTTTCAGTTAATTGCTGTTTGTATCTGCATTTTTTTTCTGGTCACCTTTGCTTGCGAAAAAATTCAAAAAATCGCACATGCATTCCTGGACCATAGCAAGCCGTCGCTGGAGGCCCATGACTGCTTGTAGTTTTGTTTGCCGGCCCATGTAGCCCACTACTGCAACGTCCCCCATTCATTGTCAAGCAACACATTTCATCGTCTTTTCTTTTTTTTCTTTGGAACCGACGCTTTAGTTTACCCCATTCCCATTCATATCAAACGGAAATAAATACACCGAGGGTTCAAACACATTTCATCGTCTGGCAAGGCACATCACATTTTCATGGCGATCATCAGTTATTCATTTCATAAGACAAAGGGCCATCATGTAAACACAAGCACAGGCATTTCTTTATTCTGACGCTGATCACTCTACGAAGCACACAGACGGTGGAGAGCGAATACTACACATGGGATGAGCGTATGCTTCACCACATGCGTATATAGATAGCTACAACAACAAACGGGACACGTCGGAGCTAGCCCTTACACCAAGGAGGAGCTCATCCTGTCGTTCTTGATCGGGATCACCTGCGCGTCGACCGCGGCGTGGCAGACCGCCGCCGCGCCTCCGGGCTTGACGCCGAGCAGCCCGAACGCGGCGCGCGCACGGTTCCACCGGGACGTGTCGGTGCGGCAAACGACGGCCACGGTCACCGTCTCCCCGCGCTCGCTGACCACGCCCACCACGTACGCCCTCGCGGGCCCCGTCGCGCGGCACCCGTACACGGTGTCGCCTTCGTCGTCGCTGGGAGACTGGTCGCGGCGGCACACCAGGAACTTCCACCCGTCGACAGCCCGCACGACGCGGACCGTGTACAGTCGCAGCGGAGGCGAAGCCGCCACTGCCGCGTCGGCGGCGGTGCCCCGCGGGATCGTGCTGCGGAAGGGCAGCGTGCCCCCGACGCGCACGGCCTCCTCCAGGAAGAACACCGTCGGCGACGACGACGCGGCCGCGTTCCGGGCGCCGGCGACGACGCGGTCCAGGACATCGGCAGAGGGGGCGGCGGCTTGGTTCTTCTTCCGAGAAAGGCGCGAGGACCCGTCGTCGTAGTTGTACTTGAAGTTCATCGGCGGCGGATCGTCGTCGCGGTACCTGTCGTCTAGAGAGTTGGTCTTGGTCCCTGCATGCGGGCCAGTTTTATGCATGTGTGACAATGGTGTTCGCATGACGTACAAATGGTCTGTCATGGCTAGAGTCATGATGTTTGGCGTGCGTGATCACCGGCAGAACCACCAGGGCGAAGGAGCTCGCGGATGGCCTCCGGCATGGGAGCGCCGGGGAGGGCCGCGCGCCAGAAGGCCTCCGCCGGCGACGTCGGAGCGGCATGCATCAGTTTTCCTGGTGGACCCTGAGGATCAATAGACATAACACGCATTGTTCATCACAACAACAACAACAACAAATAGAAGTGACACCAGCTGGTTCTGATCGAGCTATGGCTTCATGTTGCACCATTAGTACTGTGGCAGCGACGACGAGGACGAGGAGGCACGCCATGGGAGTTGCAGGGAGCTCCAAGCTAGGGAAACCCTCGAGCAAGTCGCTCTGTGCGGCAGACCTTGCGAGGAAACAAGAGCACGGGCACCAAATTTATAGGAATTGCTTCCTGATGTACTTTAATTTGTACACCTACTAATTCGACCAGATCACCAGAGGATGGTTCTGTGCTCGCATGTTGTTGGCAATTACAATAGAAATGATGACGGTGACATGAAACAGAAATTATTTGGATCTTGAAATAAAATCTTGGTGATGACGATGTGTCCGCGCGCAAGTGCATTGACGTGGTATATAGCTGACAACGAGAGACAAAACGGACGCTTCCTCCCTTCATGCCATTGCCGTTATCCTCCTACCATCATAGTATATCGTTCCTAGAAGCTACCAGGAGAGAGGAATGTATATATGTAATGTAACGCTATGGGGGGCTTTTTGGTTCTAGACAGTGTGGTTCTAGCCTCTAGCTCTAGGCCAGAATTTGTGACCCAAAGAAATTCAGCAGTGGTCAACTACAGCGAACAACCAAAACCTAAGCCCTCTTTGGCATGACGATGTTCCTTGGATTCAGTTTCTCTATTGTAGCTACACTGTTAAGGTAATGAGGTAGCATAGTAAGACTGCTTCTCTCCTGCTAGGATTATGTGCTTGTCCAATAGGAGGCATCTATGTTGCCTATGGTAATCTCAAGATCTACTGTCTCAGTCTTTTGTAGACATTCATATAAGTAAGATGTGCATCCATACATCAGGGTGCATCAACACTATATGTGCTATAAAAAATTCTTATAACCTAGGTCAGCACTCTCATACAAAGCACATAGATATTCACCATCATTTTTTTTGGGATCATGTAGCTAAAGGTGTTATTTCACTCCAAGGAGTTTAGCTCGAAGAACAATTGGGGGATATCTTCACAAAACCTTTAGGGAGAATTTTTTTTTTTAAGGATTTGAAACAATATCGTGTAAGTTGCCATGCTATGTAAGTGCATTCATATAAGAGCTTAACTAACTTGGTTGAGATAGCGATATTTGTTATTGTGAAGGAAAAAAAAAACTCAACCAAGACTCAAATTTGACAAGCTTAGTTTCGATTCAAGATTTGCATGTGCTTGTCATATAGCTATGCACTCATGTTTATTTTATATTTATGTGTTTGTCTTCGTGTATTGTGTTGGGGGGAAGGTAACTCCTTTCGGCCCTCCCCATCGCCTGCCACGGCGCGAAGGCGCCGAACTCGCGCAACAGGCAAAAGCGGCAGCGAATGCCGCGGGGCGAATTCGTCTTCAACGGCGCGGAATCGATAGTCGAAAGCGAGGCCCGAATGCCGGGCCGTCGCCGGAACGGGGCTCGCGAGTTGACTCGCCCGTTCTGAGGCCAGAGGGCGGATCCATGACAGCGCGATTTCGAGCGATGGATTCGGCGAGCGGGAATTCGCCCGACAACGGCACGGCAGGGACTCGGCCTGAGGATTGGCGTGGTCGGGCTGAGAAGCGGAACCAAGCCGCGAATGAGTGCTGCTTCTAGGGAACGCGGATCCATTCAACACATTCAGAAAGCGGATCCGTGTAGGCCTGGAGCATTGCGAATGCGTCCGGCCGATCGGCGTGGCCGAGCCGCAAGGTGGCTCTAAATGACTAAACGGCATGGCCATGGCGCAACGCGGATTCGTGAGCAATTTCGGTAAGCGGAAGCCGGTAGCGTCGTGACCCGGGATGCGTGAATCCTAGCAATGGCGGATTCAAGCCGCGCTGGCGTCAGCGGATGCGGGCCCAGCTTCTGGAGGCCGCCTAGCGCCGCCTCGGTAAGTCGGTTCCAGAAATAGTCGTGCAATGTACGAGAATGCCCCTAGGGTTTTCCCAACGGGGAAGACTGCGGTTCGGCATCGGGGGATAGAACCGTCCAGCCGGTAGGGGGTTGATGACTACAAATAGGAGAGGGGGGACTTGAGACCCCCAGAGGGGAAGAAAGGAGAGGATGCCTGGGTGGTTCAGTGCGCTTCAGCCTGCCACCTCGACACTCCGACACCAAGTAATCCATTTCCCGACACTATAGTATAAGTTGTTCTCCCGAAAACAACATTGGCGCCCACCGTGGTTGTTGCTCGAACTTTCCATGGCTCCAAGGAAAGAAAAGAGACATGCAGCTGATGCCGCCCAAGTTCCGCCTGTTGAAGGCGCGGCCGCGGACGCGGTCGAACCACCGGCGCCTCCCCCTGGGGGCACGATGGTCCCGCATCCCGCGGCCACCACCTCGGCACGTGGAACGGAAGTGCACGACGAGCCCGACGACGCTCGAGGCGAGAACACAATTGAAGAGGAAGAAGAAGCCGACGACAAGACGGTGGCCTAGGCCGCGCATCTCAAGAGGCTGAGCGAATTCGAACAAGACATCCAGAGGCTGGAAGAAGAGAAAGAGCAACTCGCCGAGCAGGTAGCCGAGAAGGAGCGTGGGATGCGCATACAAGACATGGTCAAGCAAGCAGAGGTGAGGCGGAATGCTCTCTTGCGCGAAGTGGAAGCCCTGCGAAGAGGCATAGACCCCAATGCTTCGGAGGGACCGTTCACTACCCGTCCCGCGCGAACGACGAATGTTGTGCCGGTAGACGACACCTCTCCGCTTTCGCCGGAATTACAACAATATCCGTGGCCGCCGAATTACAAGCCCAAGATCCCACATTACGACGGCCAGTCGAACCCGAAAAAATTTCTGGCAGCGTACAAAACCACAGTTTTTTTCGTCAGGAGGAGATACCCAGGCTTTGGCGAAATCATTCATCCTTGCCGCCGACGGCGTGGCTCACGATTGGTTCATCACTCTGAAGCCACTATCCATTGAATCCTGGGACCAGCTGAAGGCAGAGCTACTGGCGACCTTTCAGGGCTACTAGCCCGAGACAAAGACGACACGAGATCTAATGAACTGCATGCAGCGCGATGACGAACCCCTCGCCGATTACATCAAGAGATTCATACAGGTGAAAGCGAAAGCGCCAAATGTACCAGAAGCCGTTGTGATCGCTGCAGCAACCAAGGGTCTCACAACCGGCCAATGCGCTTCATTTCTGGCTCGATCCTCGCCAAGTTCAGTCGTTGATCTTTTCCGCATCATAAACGACTACGCCAAATCAGACACAGACTTCCGGCGACGCAAAGCAAACCGAAATTCTGCCAGACAGGCCCTAAAAATACCAAGACCTGCCCAACAACAACCGCAATACAATCAGAGAAATGTGAAGCCCTTCCGCACGATAAACAACCTCCGAGAGGAATCGGGAAGCTCCAACCAAGAAACTGACCGTCGTGAGAACGAGCCGCACTTCCGCAGCTTTGAAGGCCCACCAAAAGAAAGAGGCGGAGGAGCAATACGCGGAGGGCGAGGGGGTCGCGGTTGTGGGGATCGCCCTCAGAAACCACCATTTTGCTTTGTTTGTGGCAAAAACGCCGGGCACACCACCCGGAAATGCAAGAATTCTAGGCTGGCCAGGGAGCTGAAGGAGAAGGATGACGCGTCAAGAGGAAGCGAAGCCCCTAAGCACATATTCCACAATGCGAAAGTCGAGAATCCGATATACAACCCAACGCATCACCCTGCAGCTTCCGCACCACCGATAGATGGGTACGCACAGCCAGGATACACTTGGCATCAACCACACTTCGCTTCCCAGCAGAATCTCATGCACCCAGCGCAGTCAGCGGTAATGTCGTCTAGTCACCACCAAGAGCAGCCGCAATCCAGTCAACAGAATCAGTACCAACACCCACACCAGGAACAGCCGACCGTGAACAATATCCTCCCGTCGAGAGGACACATCTTCACCATCACCGGCGGATCGAACCAAGAGCACACTACCAAAAGAGCCAGAAGAGACTATGAACGAAGGGTGCTGACGGTCGCCCCGAGACTGCCTCTCAACAGACCGGCGTGGTCTCAAGTCTCAATCACATTCGACGAGTCAGATTTCCATGTCCGTGATTTTTCTCACACCGACGCTTTCGTCACAAGCGCAAATGTGAATGGGTTCACACTACATAACATCCTTCTCGACACCGGCAGCTCAGCTGACATCCTTTTCATCAAGCCATTCAAAGCGATGGGCCTTGACGCTCGAACACTCGAGCCGGCAGGGGCCCCGCTGTATGGATTCGGAGGAAAGCAGATAAACGCAATCGGCAAGAAAGTCATCCCCGTGTCATTCGTGGAAGGAGAAAGGGTCGGGGGGCAGTCGATAACCTTCGATATCGTAGCTATCGATTACCCATATACAGCAATTTTCGGCAGGGGGTAACAAATAAATTCGAGATGGTAATCAAACAAAGCTAAATCGAAGGCAAGCCGATGCCAGGATACAGCTTGATAAATGAAGTTACAGCCAAAAAGCCGGAACCGGAAGAGTGTAAAAACCGAGACTCTAGAAGAGCACGGCCTCAGAAAAAGAGATCGAGGTCCCATTACGCCCGACATGCCGGACAGAACAGTCAAACTAGGAGCCGATCTCTCCGAGGAGGAAAGGGGCGCATTAATCACATTCTTCCACCAAAATGAGAAGGTATTCGCGTGGTCAGCCAAAGACCTACAGGGCGTGAGCAGAGACCTTGCGCAACACAACCTAAACGTCAGCAAAGAAGCCAAGCCTCGTAAGCAAAGGTTAAGAAAAATGTCCGAGGAGAAGGCCGCAGCGGCAAAAGCCGAAGTTCAGAGGCTACTCGATGCCGGTGTGATAAGACCAGTCCAATATTCGGAATGGCTTGCGAATGTAGTCATGGTCAAGAAAGCAAACGGAAAGTGGAGGATGTGCATCGACTTCACAGATCTAAACAGCTGTTGTCCCAAGGAACCTTATCCGCTACCGAGAATTGACACGCTTGTCGACAAGGCAGCAGGCAGCGAGATGTTGAGCCTTCTAGATTGCTTCTCGGGCTACCATCAAATATGGCTAAACCCGGAAGACGAGGAGAAAACCAGCTTCATAACGCCATGCGGTACTTACTGCTTTCGCCGAATGCCGGAAGGATCAAGAAATTCGGGTTCCACTTTCTCCCGAATGACGGATGTCGTTTTCGGCAAGCAGAAAAGTCGGAACTTGGTGGCATATGTAGACGACGTCGTAGTCGCCAGCAAGGCTAAGGGCGACCACATCGCGGACCTCGAAGAGACCTTCAAGAACATCAAAAGCAGCGGTTTAAAGCTAAACCCGGCCAAGTGCGTATTCGGTGTCTGGCAGGGGAAGATGCTTGGTTGCCTAGTATCGGCAAGGGGAATAGAAGCAAACCCCGACAAGATCCAAGCCATCACAAATATGCAACCCCAAGAACGAGAAGACAAGTCCAGCAACTAACCAGAAAACTCGCGGCGCTCAACAGGTTCATAGCCAGATCCGCCAAGAAGGGTCTCCCTTTCTTTCGGGTATTGCGGAACTCAAATCTATTCGAGTGGGGGCCCGAGCAGCAAGCAGCATTCGACGAGCTAAAAACTTACCTCACCAAGTTGACAACACTATCACGACCTTCACCAAAAGCGGTCCTTCTCCTCTACATCGCTGCCTCCCCTTCCGCAGTTAGCGCCGTCTTGATCGAGGAAAAGGAACACGAGGACAAGATAAGGCAATTCCCAATCTACTTCGTCTCCGAAGCACTATCGGGGGCCAAGCTGAACTACTCTGAACTCGAGAAGATAGCTTACGCGGTTGTCATGGCGTCGCGAAAGTTGAAACCATACTTCCAAGCGCACAAGATACGAGTCCTTTCAGCCCTGCCGCTTGAGGCGCTCTTCAGGAACACCGAAGCAGTCGGAAGAATCGCGAAATGGACTGCCGAACTCAATGGATTCGTCATTGATTACGAGCATCGTTCCGCCATCAAATCCCAAGTCCTAGCAGATTTCATCGCGGACTGGACACCTTCGGCTTATGACACCACAGTGCAGTTCGAAGAACCGGAGTGGACCATATTGTGCGACGGTACTTGGGGCGCGGCTGGAGCAGGAATCGCCGCCATCTTATCCCCGCCAACGGGACCGAAATTGAGATACGCAGCAAGATTGGAATTCATCTCAACCAATAACATAGCCAAATTTGAAGCAGTGCTTTTAGGCCTGCGGAAGCTAAGGGCCTTGGGAGCGAGAAGATGCGCAGTGCTTTTGGATTCGCAAGTGGTGGTCAGTCACGTCAAAAAGGATTTCACCGCAAAGGAACCCGAGTTAGTAAAATACTTGGCCGCTGTAAGAAGAATGGAAAAGCACTTCGCGGGATTCACCATGAAGCACATCCCAAGAGGAGAAAATTCCGAGGCGGATCAGCTAGCAAAAGCCGCCGCTCAAAATGCGCCATTGCCGGCTGACGGCTGATGTCTTTTATCAGAAGCTCACAGCCAAAGCCATCAAAGAAGAAGAAGAAAAGCCGGCGTCGGTTCACATCATAGCAAGCGAAGATTGGAGATCCAAAATCATAGCATATCTCAACGGAATTTTTGAACCCAGCAGCAGGCACGAGAGAGAGCGGATGCAATCCAGATGCAGGCAATACTCCATCATCTCGGGCCAACTATACCGCAGTGGACTTGTCGCCCCACTCCTAAAGTGCATCAGCATTTAGGAAGGTCAAACCTTGCTCAACGAGATCCACGCAGGAATGTGCGGAGCGCACAGAGGCCCGCATGAAATCACACACAGAGCGATGCGCCAAGGGTTCTACTGGCCGACGGCCGCAGAAGACACAAAGCAAGTGGTCCGAACCTGCAAGGGATGCTAGATGTTTGCAAAGAACCAATCCGCGCCATCCACGCCCACCAGGAGTATAGTCCCAACTTGGCCGCTTCAACGCTGGAGGATCGACATTGTCGGACCACTACCGTCCGCACCAGGAAATCTTCGCTTCACAGCGGTAGCGCTGGAATACTTCACAAAGTGGATTGAAGCAAAGCCCATGGCAAAAATCACCTCAGGGTCGCTCAAGAACTTCGTTTGGCAGAAGATCATATGCAGATTCGGCGTGCCAGCCCATATCACCTGTGACAATGGCAAGCAATTCGACTCCACGGATTTCTGAAGTTTCTGTGTCGAGTTGGGCGTCAAACTCACGTTCGCCTCAGTTAACCACCCGCAAGCAAACAACGCGGTCGAAAGGGCAAACGGTCTCATCTTCTCAGCAATCTCCAAGTCGCTATTTGACGCCAAAAAGGGAAAATGGTCCGCAGAGCTTACAACCGTAGTATGGGGTCACAACATCTCAAAATCCAGGGCAACAGGCTTCACCCCGTTCCGTCTTCTCTATGGCGAAGAAGCCATCACACCGGAGGAGATCAGGCTCGGATCTTTCCGAACATAGCTCCCAGTGGAGTCTACAGACGAGCGACTCGTCCACTTGGAGAGCGCAGAAGGTACAAGAATGGTGGCCGCTAACAACATCGACAAGTATCACACCGAGATAAAAGCATGGAGAGACAAGAAGGTACTCCGCAAGAACATCGGCCCTGGAGACATGATGCTCATTCGTCACCCCGACAAGCAAGGTAAGTTGCAGTCTCAGTGGTACGAACCATTCGTCGTCGCCAAGCGAGTTGGCGAAAACACGTTCCACCTCTTTAATGAAGAAGGCGCTGAAACGACGCACACCTGGAACGCCAGCAGCATGAAGCAGTTTTATCCATAGTAGTTGAAGTACCGAGCTCGCGAATAAAAGTGTAATACCGTTTTACTCGAGCGCACCTTGAACTTATTGTAACTTTTGATTCATGCATTTACCATTTGGCTCTGCCCAGGAACTGCGAGTAATAGAATTCTCCTATGAATTTACCAAGTACAAAATGCGAACCCAGCGAGCCGAATGCGAAGCGAAGGAAACCCTCATTTCGGTTATCGGCAACTCCGACGTAATGTAATAGAATGCGAACCGCGACACGACTCAGCGAAGTCTACATCGCCGTCCGCATCCAAACGAAGAAGCCTAAGGGCCCAAACACTTCGATCCCCCGAGAAGGCGAGGGGACGAAGACGAAAGAAGCCTAAGGGCTCAAACACTTCGATCCCCCGAAAAGGCGAGGGGACGAAGACGAAAGAAGCCTAAGGGCTCAAACACTTCGATCCCCCGAGAAGGCGAGGGGACGAGGACGAAAGAAGCCTAAGGGCTCAAACACTTTGATCCCCCGAGAAGGCGAGGGGACGAAGACAAGAAAGCCTAAGGGCTCAAACACGTCGATCCCCTGACAAGGCGAGGGGCGAAGACAAAAGAAGCCCACGCGCTTTAATTCCCCCGGCAAAAGAGTCACAACCCCGCGCAGTGTCGAAGCAGCGAGAACACGTTCCCGTGAAACAATAAGAGAACAAAAGCACAAAAGACAAACAGCCTAAAAAGGCCGAATGTTACAATAGCTATCAATCCTCCGTTCAACCGACAAAACTAAAGTATCCTGTAACTCCAGATAGTTACAATATCCATGTACATCCGCAATTCCGATGAACAAGGAATCAGCGTGAACCACCCAAAACCACGGGCATCGACAGCGGCAAGACACCCTCACGAACCCCGCAAAATTTCTTCTACAAGACCACTAGAAGAGGGCAACAAGGTGATTCAGATGTTTCAGCACTAGGAAGCAATCGCCCGTGATCCCTGTGCTGGCATATGCGCGGGACTGACATTAACTGGAACCTTCACACAGCATCGAGGCTCCATATCTTGCCTATCCTGCGAGAAGCCAAGACCATAGCAGCGCAGCAAAATACGGCACCGCTCCAATACGGAACGACGGGCCGTTCCATTATCCAGATGCTCTCCCATCCCCAGACAATCCATGATAATGGTCGTCGGGGAACAGCGGCAGCACAATGCCGCGCCACAGGCGGCATATTCCCCCGGCATCCTTCTAATCCCAGGCAACTAGAACGCAGGAAAGGCACAAAGCGCTTGGGCCCGAACACCTAACGATTTATATATGGCAACACATAGCGAGCTGCCAACAATAGGGAAAGGACCAAATTAATGGTGCACCCTAGGCGGGCCCAGGACTACAATAAAAGTGCAAAGGACGAAAGGACAGCAGAACCGACCATAAATAAGGAAACCACAAGCCCTCAGGACCCCGTCCATCGGGAGGCCGCGACAAGACCTGAAACACCGCGAAAAAAGCACTATCCAAGACAAGTCGGCACGGGAGGCATACAGGAGGAACAACCATGAGTGGCCGCCGACTTTCGCGAGACCTGAAGGGAGCGCGCCGCTCCCACGTCCAACCCTTCGTCTGCAGACAGTTGAGAATCCTCGATGAGAGTCCAGCTACGCACAATTCCGCGACATAACTCACCTGCAAACAGTTGAGAGTCCTCAATGAGAGTCCACCTACGCGCAATTCCGCGATGTAACTTCACTAATCGCCCTAGCGATTATAAGGGGCGACGAGTACCCAAGTAAAAAACATCTTGCCAAGGCGAGGGGTGGCGCCTTTTCTCCGAAAAAGAAATTAATCCGCTAAGGGGCTAGCTATGCTCCATTTTGCGATTTCAATTTGCCAGCCACCACAGCGAATGTGAGGGGTGGCGCATTTTCTCCGAAAAAGAAATTAATCCACTAAGGGGCTGGCTATGCTCCATTTCGTGATTTCAATTTGCCAGCCACCACAGCGAATGTGAGGGGTGGCGCCTTTTCTCCGAAAAAGAAACCTAATCCGCTAAGGGGTTGGCTATGCTCCACTTCATGATTTCAATTCGCTAGCCACCCCAGCGAATGTGAGTCACCCCAGGCACGAAATACCGAAAACCGAATACCGAACCGAAAGTACCGAGAACCGAACCGAAAATACCGAAACGAATTTTTTTCGGTACCATGTTCGGTACCTAATTTTCAGGAACCGACTTACCGAGGTATATTCGGTTCTTTACCCGGTTTACCGAATTTACCGAATTTACCAAAATATGCTAATCATGAGTGATATTATCTTATTAATTGTATTATTGTGGACTATTATATTGTATATTTGTGGTAGTCTACTCTTATAGTCTTGTGAACTTTTATATGTATATACTTAGTACTATATTTCTCTATAAAATTATGTCAAAATTGGCTTTTAAACATGCAATTATATGTCTTTGTGATCAGTTCGGTATTTTTCGGTAAATACCGGAACCGAACCGAAAGTACCGAAATCGAATTTCCTCGGTACCGAATTTTTGAAGGAACCGATCGGTACCTATTTTCCGAAGAACCGAATTTACCGAGTACCGAAATACCGAACCGATCGGTTCGGTAATACCGAATGCCCAGGCTGAAATGTGAGGGGTGGCACCTTTTCTCCGAAAACGAAACCAATCCGCTAAGGGGCTGGCTACGCTCCATTTCGCAACTCTGATTCGCCAGCCACCCCAGCAAATATGAGGGGTGGTCCATTTTCACAAAAGAAAATCGATAAGTCTCCTTCTACATACAAGAACAACGAGTATGCCAAAAGGCTACACACAGCCAATCCGCATGCAGAAAGCGAATATAACACACGAAAGACGGTTTCCCCAAGCCTTACAGGCTTATTTCGCAGCGCCGCAGGGACTTCCCCTACTCGAAGTGAAGGTGAAAACACCAACATACACCACTAAGGACGCGAATAGAAATAGTAGCGTCGATTGCCTGCAGCTACATCCTCTTCAATAGGCTCTAATTTAGGCTCCAGCAGTGCTAATTGGGAAGCGCCGTGGCATTCACCTTCAGAGCGTCGACGTGCGCGTCGCTCGCGGCAGCGTTTAGCAACAACAGAAGGGTCGAGTCGTTCAAAGAACTCTTTAATCCTAGCATCCGCGATCATCGCGCGGGAGAGTCACGAATCCATGAAGTCGGATAGTTTCGCGTCTGGATGTTTTTACCGATGGCGAAACCAGGACGATCCGCCCACATGAAGACCGTCGCGATTTGTGGCCAACGGCCACACGAATTTAGGCTGCGCAGGCCCCCAACTGGGAACCTGCGCAAACAGTCACAACATATCTCAAAGTTATTACAAAACATCAAGGTCTTCAGGCGCAACCCGGCAAATTCCGAAAAGTCTAAACTATCGAATCAAATCTATGCATCTACCACAACATCTTCGGTGGCAACATCCGCGCCAGGGGTCGAAACTCCAGCGCCCAGTAGACGGCGTCCCCACCTCTTCGGACCGCGCCGCCCGCGCCGGCGCTCCGTCAGGAAATCCTTCACCATGGAGATGAGCCGGTCCTTCTCGGCATCGTCCTGCAATCCGCGGAGACATCAAGAACAATAACTCTGTCGAATACGCGTAAACCATAGTAGCGAAAGAAACACACCTTCGCTCGGCCAGCGGCCGCCCGCATGAGCGCGAGATCACTGCCCCTAGCACCAGAACTGCTCAAAGAAGCGAAGACCGGCAGCATTCGCTTCCAGCGAAACGCGCCAGAAGCTGTCGATGTTGCTAAGGTCAACGCTACCGAGATGGTCGCATTGAACGTTCCCAAGTCCGGCGCTCAGGGTGCGAAACGCCACCGAGGCAGCGAAATCACGAGCGTGGTTCAAGTTGCCTTCGAGCGACCCGAGCTCGCCCCGAATCCAGGAGACAAAGGAAGACGGGTCGTTGTCGCTGGAGGGTGTGACCTCGATGCCGAGCGAGCGGGAGATCCAGACATATTTCGCAACGGCCTCTTTCGCAGCCTCCGCGAATTCGGTCTTGCGAATGGCCTCAGCCCGCTCAAGCTTCTCCAGCTCTTGGATGCGGGCCTCGAGATCGCGCTTCTTCTCGGCGTCAAGTTGACGCTCTCGGCGAAGGGTCTTCACCTCCTTCTCCAGGTCTTTGACCTGCTTGGACTTGGTCTCCACCTCTTTTTCAAGTGAGCAGCGCACAACTGCACCTTGTTTCGCCAATGTGCGTGAAAGGATGAGCGCCTATAAGACATCCCACCGTTAATGCGGAAATTCGAAAGCAGAGAACGAATAAATAGCGAAACAAGTGTAACACTTACGCTGACTTCGTGGAAAGCAGCTGCATCCACAAGAGAGGCGCTGTCCACCTTCAGAAGGTCTCGCTCCATTTCGGGGAGGGACATCGAGCGCGAGCAGAACTCCACGTATTTCGACGTGTCCTCATCGATATCCAGGAGGATCCCAACTTCGCGGTAATCGAAATTACAGGCCAAGCTCGCCCGGGACGAAGCACCTAGAGCATGAGCAATTTGATAAAACCGCTCCTTTCGCGGGTCGGTATCCCCAGAGGATCCGGAGCCGGAATAAAAACACGGCTCGCCATAGTCTCCGGGGCATGTAGTGAGATCCAAGCGCCCGAAACCTAAGAGCTGCGTATCGAGCATCTCTTGGGTAACGCGAAGACTTTCGCGGTAGAAGTGGCTCTTACCTGCGGCCGGACCCTTATCTTTCGCCAAGAGGGGGTCGCTCTCTTTCGGTGGGCGCGCTTCCGAAGTCTCCGCGGTTTTCAGCTTCTTCGTCGCCGCAACTTTCGTCCTTTTCGCAACCTCGTCGGCTTCACGGTCCCCTTTACGCGGATTCTTTTTTGCCTTATTAAAGGTGGGCATCGCGAAGGACGAAAGGTCGTCGTTGAACGCGGTAGCAACATGCTGAGACGCCCGCGGCTTGGTCGGGGCCATTCTCTCGCCAAGATCCGGACCCTGAGAACAAAAACAGGCGAACATAAGGCGATGCAGCAAAACAAACACAACGAAATACCAAACCGGACGATGCGAATCAAGCGAACCTCTCCTTCAGAATCAATTTCGATAACAGGCACCTGGTCGTCAAAAGCGACCTTTCGGCTCCGTTTGACGGGCCTCGACAAATCCCACCCAATCCACACGTCAGCGGGTTCTGTCGCCCAACGTTTCGCGCTTTTCTTCTTCTCCTTGCGCGACCCACCGGCGACAGGCACTACCAACACCACACTTGAGGTGCCGGGTTCCGCAGCGGACCCATCCCTTTCGCCGTACCGAACTCCCATCATTTCGAAGGCGCGGTTCAGGCAGGGACGGTCGCCGAGAGCTTTCCGTTTAGCAGTCGTCTCCCGGGAGGTGATGGGACCACAGATCAGGTCGCGCGTTCCTTAATGGATCACACGTATGAGGCGTCGCTGGAGAAATGATCCAGACGCCGGAAGACCAAAGCCGGACGAATATAACCATTCACTTCCGTAAAGGCAGCGAATGTATGAGAAGTGCTGTGCGGGGGGCCCAGCAGGCGACCCCACACTTCGACCAAGTCCCGACTTGTCTGGAGTTGGGCAGTCCGAGCGAATGCTTCTTCACTCTCGCGGCAACCGCTAGCCCCAGCCGAATACCGCGGCTTCTTGTGACCAACCCATGGCACGAGCTCAGAGACAAGATGGGAAGCACGCGGAAATCCCCCATTTCGAGCAATGGCAACATCCGAATCCGAACAGACGCGATGGTAAAATCAAAAGCTCTGGCACTGATCCCATTTATTCCTATAAGTATGAGCAATTCCTTGGACTCTCTTCGAGGATTTCGGTACAAAATTATACGCTCTGAATTCTGCACTGTTGCCATCGCCTGCTTTCACCGGGCTGCAGTGCAAATTGCAGAAGTGCACAAATGCGTCAACGAAGCAACCTGACCCTGCATCTTCAATGCGAAAGAGAACATTGCCAACCGCAAAAACGCGTTAGGGGTGAGCTGATGAAGTTGGAGGTTATAGCGGTCAAGAACGCCAGCAACGAAGTCATCAAGAGGAAATCGCAGCCCGGCCGTGATGTAATCGCGAAAGACAACTGCCACGTAAGGTTTCGGTTGCGGAATCTCCTCGTCCCCGGGAGCCCGGAAGGGCGCAGGCTCAGACGCAGTAAGGAACCTTTGGGCAACGTAACTCCCAATTTCTTTCGCGTCAACAAGTGAGCGACCCAAGTGAAACACCCCCTTCGCAGCTGGGGACGCGGGGCAAGTCCCAACTGACTCCGTCTCGCCGGACCCCTCCATTTCGGTGGAACCGCTCCTTTCGTGCGCGCTCCTCTGCACCTCCGCCTCGTCATTCCCCTCTGAGTCGTCAGAAGGATTCGAGTCAGACGCAGCAGAGCCAGAAGAGGCTTCCGACGACGAAGAACCAGAAGTTTCAGACGAGGACGGAGTGTTCTCGGGACTTCGCTGCTTATCGGAATCGCTCACCGAAGCAACCTCATGCCCCTCTAACAGTGCTCCGCTAGAAGTCTCTGGCGCTGACATCTTGACAAGCAAAAGGCGAAAGAAGAAAAAGCTAATCGAAACAGGCCACCCCGAAAGTGAAAAGCGAAATTGAACTTAGCGCCTCACAACGCGAATAGGATAGGGAACAGGAAGAAAGACGAAGTAAATAGGGAAGGATAGCACCATACCTTACGAACGTGAAGGCGGAAGCAGTGGCGAAATCAACGTGAACGCGACCGACTGGGTGAAAGCACGAGCCAAGACACCGCAATCCCGCGAGAGCACCGAATGCACAGCGAGGCCGCAGGAGTCCAAATGGCAGGGGCGACCGCCCGCACGGCGGCGGGGGCTTATATAGCCCCGCCAACGTTCGCGGGCACGCACCCCGAAAAACCCGAACGGGCGCCAGTCTGCAAAAAAAAGAAAGAAAGGAAATATATATATATATTAAGAGGAAAAAGAAGAGAGAGGAAGGCCCGAGCGCGACATTCGCCGTAAGCATCGCCTTCGCGCAGGCGCCTTTTGGGGTGATTCGCCCTTCAGAAGGCGAGGCTCTGAATGGTGTCTCAAGGGGCTATTGTTGGGGGGAAGGTACCTTTTCGCCCTCCCCTCATCCGCCAGCGGGCCGAAGGCGCCGAACTCAAGAACAGCGAAAGCGGTAGCGAATGCCGCGGGGCGAATTCGTCTTCAACGGCGCGGAATCGAGCAAGTCGAAAAGCGAGGCCCGAATGCCGGGCCGCCACCGAACGGGGCTCGCGAGTTGACTCGCCTGCTCGAGGCCGAGGGCGGATCCATGACCGCGCGATTTGTGGAAGCGATGGATTCGGGCGAGCGGAATTCGCCCCGACAACAAGACGGCAGGACTCGCCCGAGGATTGGAGCGCCGGGCCGAGAAGCGGAACCAAGCCGCGAATGAGTGCTGCTTCTAGGGAACGCGGATCCATTCAACACATTCAGCAAACGGATCCGGCAGAGGCCTGGAGCATTGCGAATGCGTCCGGCCGATCAGCGTGGCCGAGCCGCAAGGTGGCTCTAAATGACTAAACGGCATGGCCATGGCGCAACGCGGATTCGTGAGCAATTTTGGTAAGTGGAAGCCGGTAGCGTCGTGACCGGGATGCGCGAATCCTAGCAATGGCGGATTCAAGCCGCAGCGCCGGGCCGCCGGCCCCTTCCGAGGCCGCCCGGTGCCGCCTCGGTAAGTCGGTTCCGTAAATAGTCGCGGCAATGTACGAGAATGCCCCTAGGGTTTTTCCACCGGGGGGAAGACCGCGGTTCGGCATCGGGGATAGAACCGTCCAGCCCGGTAGGGGTTGATGACTATAAATAGGAGAGGGGGACTTGAGACCCCCGGAGGGGAAAGGGAGGATGCGGGTGGTTCGGTGCGCTTGACCGCCACCTCGGCACTCCGACACCAAGTAATCCATTTCCCGACACTATAGTATAAGTTGTTCTCCCGAAAACAACATATTGCATAGCTTTGTCCGACGCCACTAGGTCACAAAGGGGAACATCACAAATATATATAAGAAAGTTCATCACAATATGTAATATTGGTGATATCCGTCCGTATCGGATCTGTTTACATCCAGCAACAGAATCCTTAGTTCCCTAATTGAGCTTTTAGAACTCGCTCCTCGCACACTGTTTGTGAGCAAACAATTTCGATCGTGCGCCCTAAATGTGTTGACCGATGAGACGATACGGTGCTTGCAGATCAAGAGGGACGAACTGAAAGTGTTTGGAACAAAATCTTGATGGCTGTATGCGGCAAAATGCAAGTCCATTGTGGCGTGTATGAGGAACGAGAGCGACGTGTAACGGATGTCAGCTCGTACTCCGAATCTCCGATGGTGTCTTGTGCGTGCCTGATGGTGTCTTGTGCGTGCCTGACATGGTGAGATGGAGGGAAGAATGCTTGCCCTAGCTCCAGCTGCGCCGTGTCCTGTCCATCTCGATCAGATAGGAAATAGAGATCGAAGCATACGAACCTGGTGGCCGCTTCGATCGGCTGGCTGGACAAACGGCCTGACGTCGGCGAGAGCAGCTGCCATCTGGGACGATCGGAATACGATCTTTTGTGACGCTGGGTCGACGCCGACGCGACTTCTTTTTCCCATTGGCTGCTGCTGAAAGAAAGCGCTCGTGGGCGCGGGCTGTGTTGTCCTCCGTTGTCCGTGTCCGTTTCGCTCCGGTGGGCCCACCTGCAACTGCAAGCGTTCTGGGCTCTGGCAACCGCCCCGCGGCGTGAGGACGCGCGCGCGCGCTCACTTGGCGGGAGAGCTGCAAGCCTGCAACTGCAGACGCATCCCAACGCGAGCAGGAGGTCCGAGCAGCCGCGGTCCAATCGCGATGGCCGCCGATGGGTTGGGAGTTGGGACTTGGGGCCGGGCACCGGGGTTTTTTAGAGGGAAGCGGGACCTGGAGGACGGCAACGGCTGTTTGCACTGCCTGATGTGAATTTAGGCAATTGCAGAGTCCGTTTGCAGGGGAAATACTAGAAGCTAAGGGTTTGTTTGAATCCAATAAACTAACCACTAGTTTAACTAGTTGAATTTTATGGACTAGTAAATTAGTACTAGTTGAGCCTTGAATTAGTCATTAGTTTATCTACTAGTTCACATACTAGTTCACCTGTTTGGATGTTTATAAACTAATTATTAGTCAACTAGTTACTAGTTCATAAGATCCAAACAGGGCCTAAGATGAGTTTACACACTTGAGCTGCAGACATGCTTGAGATTACAGGAGGAAAAAACAACTGCTGCTGTCCTGCTTGGCATCTTTAGCAACAAATGTGATTGTATAGTATATGGCCTCATTCTCACAGAGCATGTATCAACAACGCATTACACAGCAGAATGACCTCAGCAGTAGACGGGACTATAGAGTCCGCAGCAATAAAACCAACACTGCGATTATATATAGCGTTGCAAAGCCCATCATGCCCCTTGTCTAGCGTCTTGTTCGGTTGCAATGCAACTTGCAACTTTTTACAACTTTTTCCAATCTCTCTCCATCACATCAATTTCTACCCGCATATATGGAGCATTAAATGTTAGTAAAAAAATAACTAATTACACAGTTTAGTTGTAAATCACGAGATGAATCTTTTGAGCCTAGTTGGGCCACGATTGGACAATATTTATCAAATACAAACGAAACGCTACAGTGCAGGAAATGCAACTTATTCACAAAGAGAACAAGGCCTAGGTTTCAAATATTTGCATCCCAGCAAGACTTGGTCAATCAGTTGAGCCCTTTTTTTTTTTTGCAGAAACAGGAGGGGAAAACCCCTACTGAGCTTGATCATAAAAGATAGTACTAACAAGACAGCCAATAAGAGGGGGAACAAAACCTAAGGAACTCCTTCGGAATCAGATAAAAGAGGAAACTACGCTGACAGTAATAGCTAGATGAACACCAGTCAACTACAAAACCATCTGAGTGTGAAGAATAGAAGCTTTCAGTGACCATTCGGTGTTCCTGTTAGTTCAGAATACAAGGGGCAACCTCCAACACCAAACGTGTACAGCAGTATGAAAGAATGATACAAAATGAGCAGAGTAAAAATTAGTTACATGCACTTTTCCACAATAAGCACAAGTTAGCATGATATTGATGAAGGCAAAGCTGACGACATTTCGAAACATCACATGGGAGTTCCATGGTTCCAGTAGAAAGAAATAACACGCTGCATGTTAGTGAAGAGGCTAATTTAAGTATTTCAACAAAACGATCTCAGTTATCACCAAGTCACAAAAGGGAGAGGAAAGAAACATCCGAATGATCGTCAAATCCGCATGACATGTACAACCAATGCATGTATGGCTACATATGAGTAGACATCCCTACAATCATCAAATCCGCATGACGTGCGAGACCAATGCATGTAGACAATACCAATGGCTCCATATCAGGGATGTTCAGCTAAATTGGTGGAAGAAGAAAAAATATATGAATACTTCGAATTGATTCGATGACCAATTGGTCACTGGGGACTCACACTTGAGCCCCAGTGGCCAGAAATGTGGACACTGAAAAAACAGAAATTGGAGAAATAAACTATCCTTTATGTATTCTGTATTGCAAGCTCCAATTGTTTGAATGCTTTATATTCTACAAGCAGATAACTGAAAATGCATATAGACTGCATATAAACAAATCTGCAGGTTAAGGTAGACCTTCAATAAACAGATCGCCAGGTTATCACTGCAGAACTAAGTGATCAATAATGAAAAACCATACTTAAGTATACTAACTTTGAAAGCTTTTTAAAGAAAGAAACGATAAAACTTTTGAAACAAACATGTGTCAACAAAAGGAAATCAACTAAAAAGGAAAAGCTAAAAAGAACTAAAGCATATCCAATTAATCAGATAACGACACAAAGAAGAAACGTGTTGTTTGTCCAATCAAATACATACCCGTTCAGTTTATCAGAAGATTCCATGTCATGCCAAACTATTACTCGGCACAGTATAACAAAACAGAACTTAAAAAACACCATCACACAAACACCACCCTCATAACAGGGACACATTCTGGTAAGACAGTATTACACAGAAACATGAAGAGCAGTAATTGCACAATAATTACCAGACAACCGCATAATACTTGTCACATTACAGCATTTGATTGATGAGTTAGGCTTAGGCATACACTACCAGCCCAAACAAAGGGCGCTCCCAGTTACAACAATCTTGCCGGGATTCTAGAATCAAACAGCTCAATTCTTAAGCTCGAGGGAGGCCCGTAAATCACCCAGTCTTATTACGCGGTAATAACAAGAGCAGCACCAACTAACACGACACAAACAACAAATCTGCGCTTACGGAAGGATAACAAAGCGATGATGATACATTACTGCTGAGGCACATAGTAGTAGGCGAGGGGGTCGGTGGCCGGTACTCCCGCGGCAGGACGCGGAATCCCGGCAGCTGCTGCCGCAGCAGCTGCGGCGGCCGCCGCGTCGGCGTCCTTGGCGTCATCGCGCGGAACGATGTCCACGAGGAAGTCGAACACCTCGGTGCGGGCGATGGCAGCGGCAATGTCGGACTTCTGGAGCGTGCGGCGCTTGTTCTCCTCGGCGTGCGCCCAGCCGCGGTGGGTGAGCTCGAGGATGAACATCTCGCAGGCCCGGGCGAACACGACGGGGGCCTCGGCGGCGATCATGCGGACGTCCTCGTCGGCCTTCATGATCTTCTTGATGCGGGCGAGCGGGAGGTTGTGGTTCTTGAAGTCGGTGGTGGCCTCGATCTCGCGGTACTGCTCCGCCCAGAACATCTGCAGCTGCTGCTGCTGCGCGGCGGCCGCCTGCTGGGCCGCGGCAGCAGCCGGGGGGCGCGTAGAGCTGCGGCGCGTAGGCGGCCGCGCCGGGAGGGTACGCCCCGGAGGGTAGGCGACGGGGGCGCCCATGACTGGAGGCGGTGGAGGGGTGCTGGATTTGCTGGGATCCATGGATTCCGGGCAGCTAGGGTTGTGGCCTGAGGTGTGACGAGGAGGGGGGGATTGGGGGCGGAGGAAGAGGAAGGGGATGGTGCTTTTCAGCTGGTGATTTTTTCTGAGGTTGCGTTTGGTGCTCTAGTATTTGTTAATTAACACAATTGTCGTCTCTCTCCCTCACTCTCGCTGAGAGCAATGGTAAGACCAGTATTCACGAGGATACTTCCCATCGCCACGTGTTAGCCATTAAGGTTAAAAGTAACAGCTATACTCCCTCCGTATTAGATTTAGAAATCGTTTTTAGACAGTGATACGGTCTCTAAAGTATAATTTTGACTTTATATTTTTATAAAAATACTTATTATAAAATGATATTTATAATTTTTAAAAGTATTTTTAAAAAAATTTATTTATATGGTTTTTATATTTCCAAACTCAATAACTTAAAAGTTATTCATGATTTATGTTACTAATGTTTGATCCAAATCTTGTCCAAAAAATAACTTCTAAATCTGATATGGAGGGAGTATATGGTTATGGTTATTATAAATATAACGTAGTAAACATATGTTAAATGAAATAACGTTTGAAGACCAATCAAATCATTTTAGTTTCACGTATTCACACTGAGTAGAGACTAACTAAAGTTTGAAATGACTATATAAGAGCATCTCCAAAGCCTATCTAAAATTACTTTCTAAATTAACATTTAAGAGTCATTCATATAAAAATCGCTTTATATCTTTCCACTAAATTTTTTCTACATCTTATGTACTACACTATAGGGAGTCATTCTCATTTGTGTCTTTAGCTAGCGAAAAAATTAAAATAAAAGATGGCTATATTCTCATAATCAAATAAAATTTTGTTGAAGGGTGTTTTTAATCAAAATCTCTATTCTCGTAGTTAGAAAGAATAGAGTCTATTGTAGTTGCTTTAACCACACTTAAGATGAGAAGTTGCCGCGGCCCTTGTAGTCCCCTCACCGCACTATATTGATATGTAGTTTTTTCTCTCTCTTCGACATGTTCATCGCCAACAAAGAAATAGGTCACATCTCTCGTTTACAATAGCTCTTAGGATCTAGTTCGCTCGGACTTAGTTTAAATCAATCTACCAACAAAGATATGTGATTTTTTTTATCGGGGTATTATTACCTACGATGACTTCAATGAATGCGGCGATGAGATTATTAGCGCAAGTGTCGATTTCATCGTTAGAAGACTAATTTGTGACAATCATCTACAAGGGGGTAGGGTGCTAGGCACTCCACATGAGAACAATGACTTCAGATCATCGATCTCGTTGTCAATAATTGAAGAGAGGAAAACAAGCATCCGACGTGACATAAGGATTGGAGGTGATGAATATGCGGCCTATGATGTACCAAACGATGTGTTTTCATTGCTTCGGATGCGTTTTATACTAGTTTAGCAATGTTGGATGCCACTACATTTTCAATGCTTTAGGGTTGATCATTAAATTCTGAAAGGACCTAATTGGCCTAGAAGGGGGGTGAATAGGCGTATTTTCGAATCCCGAAATTCACAAACTCAATTTGCGGAAGTTAAATGCTCACCTAGGAAGTTCCGGTGGTTTTGGAGCGAAGTTCGGTACAAGACCAAAACTTCTATTGCAAACCAACTTGAACTTCGGGTGTCCTACAACTAGAAAATCGAGTAAATGAGTTGTGATTTCAACTACACAAGTTACCACACCCTTCTAGATGATGTTGATGATGGAAACGTTTTCCCCACACCTTTGAAAATCACCTCTTGGATTGAGTTCTTCTTTCTACAACCAAATAAGCAATAGAGAATACAAAAAACACAATAACAAGGGTAGTCGATGCTACCACCACAACAAGCACGCGGGACACACGATTTATCCCGAGGTTCGGCTTTCCCCACAAAGGAGTGCCTACGTCCTCGTTGTTGAGGTAGCCACCAAGGCCCGACCACGTAGGTCGCCTCCCTCAAGCAACCACAAAGGAAAACTTGAGATATCCACTAAGATGAAGGATAATACAAACACTTTGAGGTGCCCTCACAAGTAAATCAACCCGGGCAACCACGAAGAACGCCTAGCCGGCTAGGGTTCCAAGAACCTAAGAGTAATAAACACAAAACCAACCGGCGAGACGAGGAAACCAAGTGCTCAAGTCGAAGATCGATGCTCCCACTCTCAAATCTCACGTCCCTAGCTCAAACAATTGAAGATTGAAGCTTGAAAGCAAGGGGGAGAGAGAGTGGGTGAGTCAAAGCTTGGGGCTGTTGGAAGTGCAGTGAAAGAGTGAAATACCTGGCGTAACGGTTAGAAACGGAGTTCAAAAAGTATATATACTTCGACCTCCGAATGGCCTACCGGAAGTTCGGTGGAGCCCCACCGGAAGTTCCGGTCAAACAGATCGACCGTTGGCTTGAGATTGGGCGAGACTTGGGCTGACCGGAACTTCAGATCTCGACCGGAACTTCCTGGTCGTGGTAGCCGGGCGCAGTGTCGCGTGCAAGAGAGTGCTTCCGGTCTCCGACCGGAACCTCCGGTCCGGGCGGAACTTCCGGTCAGGGGACCCGAACTTCCGCCAGGCCAAAAGCCCAGCTACCGTCGCGTGCGAGAAAAGACTTCCGGTCTCGGCCGGGACCTCCTGGTCCGTGGGGCGGAACTTCCGCTGGGAGACCGGAACTTCCCGGCCCACCCCGCAAAAACAAGAACCTTTCTACGTGCGTGAGTGTGAATCGGTGTCTCTCAAGCTACTTCTAAAACATCGACATGAGCACTTTTATTCCCCATCTAGCTAGTTAACTTTGTATCCCTCTTGATAGTACGGCATATCCTACGACTCAAATCAAAATAAAATGCGAGTGAATCACTTGAGCCGAACCGCTGTTTGTCCATAAAATTTAGGGTGCTATCATTCACCGAATTCTTTCGTTTAAATTCATCAATGGACTAACACCTGTAGATATCACTTGATGAACACGTTAATCCCTAATTTGATTATCATTAATTATCCAAAACCCACACTAGGGGCGAATGCACTAACAAACTCCCCCTTTTTGGTAATTGATGACAACCAACTTAGGCTTATATATAATAGAAAGAATTTGAGCTTTTGAATTCTAAATTTTAAGACAAGCTCCCCTTTAGTGTATGCATAAGATTTGAATTTTAAAATTCTTGAGTGAGATCAAGATGGCATACACTAGAGAGGCTCCCTCTAAATTTTGCAATCCGTGGGGTGCCTAAGAGTGTGTGTGACAATAAAACCGTGATGCATATGACATGATATATCACAAGAGTAAAGTGAAAGAATATGAATGGTTATGATAGAAACAAAAGGACTTAACCAACATAACCATTCTAAAAACAACAATCACCAAAGCACAATATCACATAAGAAGCATCACATGATGATAAACATAAAAGGTTTTACCCTACAATCATCCAACACACACAAATAGTTCGAGTTCTACCACATAGTTCACCACACGAGATAGAGTTATTACAGACCAAAATTTTAAATTTTAACTCCTATTACATCATGATAAATAAGCCTAACACTCCCCTTTGGCATCAAATGCCAAAAAAGGGTAGGCCTCGAGAAGGAGCAAAAGGGGCAAAGCGGCAAGCACTAATAGTCATCGAAGTCCTCGCATTTGTCATTTGTGGGTGAAGCGTCCCCTGGGGACGAAGATGGACCAAAGAAGCATCACCAAAGGTAGGAGCGCCGGAGAGTAAAGTCCAGGAGACATCATCACCGCACCAAAGATGTCCCGATAGGGAGGCGCCCAGCTCGGTGTCCTCCATGGTGTAACCGGAGGGAAGCCCACCGCCATATGAAGGATCAAAAGCAAAGTGAAAGGGGCCTCGCTGGCCGCTGCTCACCAGTATCAAACTCATGCCCACCATACATAGCATCGTATTTCAAAGATATGGGTCCTGGAAGTCCCGAAGTGGTGAGGCAGGAGGTAGCTCAGCCTTCTCCTCTAAGCGACGAAGACGCTGATCAGTCTTCTTCTGTGTATAGCAGAAATAGGAGAAGAACCTCTGAAGAGCATGGCGAGTAGCACTACCATGCCCACGGCCACGACCACGACCGCGGCTGCTCTCACCACCAGCTGTAGCACCACCCGAAGGATCCACAGGAGGAGCCTCCGCAGCCTCGGCACTACCCAAGTCCTCATCCTTAGGGGCAGCACCACTGCCACTTTCCATAGGAGCCTTACCCTTGCCTGTAGGTGCCTGAATGCTCTTCACTTTCCAATCCCGATGGACGACGTCATGATAGAAAGAGAATCCAACTACTTGCTCAATCACATGCATGAGATATGGTGCATAGGGCAAAGACTTGTGCGGATCGGTAGAGACATCCTCAATGTTCCTCCAAAGGAGATCAGTCACACTAAACCTCTTGTCTAGACCAAAGCACACAAGAATGGCAAGAGCATGGTTTTGCAACTTGGTGGAGTCTCCAATCTTGGGATCAATGGTGGCCCGAATTAAGTTGTTGGGCACATAGAAGTAGGGCTTCAAATTGTGGGTGTTGCCATTTGCTTGAGCAAGATCATGGTAAAGACCAGCCTCAATGAATTCCGCACGCCCAACACCTCGAGCAAAGTGATCATACAAGCTAGAAGCATTTCTATCCTCACTAGTGAGCCCAAGGAGACGAAAAAACTGACGGTAATCACAACGGTAGTGTAAAGTCTCTATCATCCAGTGAAGTACCTTGTTTGTCTCATCAATGTAGAGGGTGGCCCAAAACTGAAGAATGATCTCAGTGTTCCAGTTGTGCTTGAAGTTCATGAGACCCAAGATACGCCACTCCTCTAGCTTCACAATCAACGCATCAATGTCAGGGTTCTTGTGCTCTTTGAGGGACTTGAGAGTGGGGGCCTTGTCTTTGCACGATAGGTGGAGAAGAGCCCGTTGCCCCCGCCTTGAGGCACACATAGTGATAATAATCACCGTGTGAAACCGTGACCAAAAAAGCGAGGATCAACGCCTTCATACTTGGACCCGGTTGAAAGGGTTCTCTTTGCGCAACCTCTTGACATCCCCGGCTTGTTTGCGGTAGTCGATCGGCCATCATGGATTGATGCCGGAGGGAGTCACTGGCAAGCGTGGCTTGGGAGCATAGCGGGAATGGTGAGGAAGACTCCGGTTCATGGTAGCGGCACCAATGGCAATGGGTAAACGCCGAACAAAGTCCGGAGTAATAGCACGACCCTCCACCTCAATCTGACTTGCTGCCACTGTATCATTAACCATTTCGCGGTGAGCGGGGAGGCGGACATGCATGATTACGAAAGTGCGATCGGGGAACACCGATAGGACCTTCTTCATCGACGACAACAAAGACGAGAACCACCACGGCGTGCGGCACGACCGCCTCGAGGACGATCCTCCTCTCCATCACCCATACTTAGAGGACGAGACCGTTGCTCGCGCCTGGGACGAGCCGCACGACTAGGATTGGTGCGACGTGTCATGCCGCACAACACAAGAACATGGCAAAAAGGAAGTCTTAGACATAACCGAGGAATGCGACAAAAGAATCGACAAGTGGAGCCATGGGGAGGTGCTGCACAGGACCAACCGGAGCTTCCGGTCAGAGGACCGGAACTTCCGGTGGAGCCCTAATGCGGCATGACCCACGTGCTCCACAGAGATCGACCACGTGCATTGCATGATAGGCATTCCAACAGCATGTATATACTAAAGATAGCTAGCACGTGCGAGGAATCGACCCAAAACAAAGTACATTGGGAGATCGGGAAGAAATCCTGGTACCTTGTTCCTCGGAGAGAGAGAGAGTCAAATCCGCACGTGCCAAGACTTTCCGGCGACCACCACCACCACCAAAACGATCTCCAATGCCGGGGCAATCTCCTCACCAAAGGGATTTGAAAGGGAGTGGAGGAGGAGAGAGATCGGGTGAAAGAAAGGAAGAAGCCTTTGACTTGAAAACGACCCGAGATAACCTTTTACAGCGGTCAAAACCGATATGACCGGAAGTTCCGGTGGGGAACCGGAACTTCCGGTGGCACATGCCGTCGCGCGCCAGGATGGGGTTCCGGTCTCCTGGCGGAGCCTCCGGTCGGACCGGAACTTTCGGTCAGGGTACCGGAACTTCCGGTTGACCAGAAAACCAGCCACCACAAGCTGAAAACATGGTGAACTTCATGGTATACTCGAACCAACTCATATATGTCTAGATTTCATTCAATCATTACATAACTATGGACACATTTGAGTTGTTGAAAATAGATTTTGAAATTTGCACACAACTTTTCACAATCTTTTGTCCAAGTCTATATCAAACAAGTATGTACAAGATATCAATCCACGTTACGAGAATCAATGATATTTAGTTCAATCCTCAAAGCACAAAATCTTGACTCATCTAGGGGCTTTGTGAAGATATCGGCTAGTTGATTATCGGTGCCCACATGATGCAAAGCGATATCTCCTTTGGCTTCGTGGTCTCTCAGAAAGTGATACCGGATGTCTATGTGCTTTGTGCGAGAGTGGTTTACAGGGTTGTTTGCCAACTTAATGGCACTCTCATTGTCACACAAAAGGGGAATCTTGGTTAGCTCACATCCAAAGTCTTTAAGGGTCCGCTTCATCCGAGTAGTTGGGCACAACAAGCGCCCGGCCGCCACATACTCGGCTTCCGCCAGTTGACAAGGCAACACTATTTTGCTTTTTAGAACTCCAAGACACTAAAGACCTACCAATAAATTGGCAAGTCCCAAGTAGTACTCTTTTCGATCTACTTTGCAACCGGCGTAGTCCGAATCGGAGTACCCAAGCAAATCGAAAGTGGAGCCCTTAGGATACTACAAGCCAAGATTAGGAGTGTGTACTAGATACCGAAAAATTCTCTTAACGGCCACAAGATGACATTCTTTAGGATTAGCTTGAAATCTTGCACACATGCACACGCTAAGCATAATATCGGGCCTAGATGCACAAAGGTAAAGCAGGGATCCAATCATGAAACGATATACCTTTTGATCTACGGCTTTGCTGTCTCCTCCAAGGTCGAGATGTCCGGTTGTTGGCATCGGTGTCTTGATGGGCTTGGCTTTGTCCATGTCAAACTTCTTCAACATGTCGGTGGTGTACTTGGTTTGACTTATGAACGTGCCATCTTTGAGTTGCTTGATTTGAAATCCGAGAAAGTACGTCAACTCTCCCATCATAGACATCTCAAACCTTTGAGTCATAATCCTGCTAAACTCCTCACAAAAAGCCACATTAGTACTACCAAATATAATGTCATCGACATATATTTGGCACACAAAAATATCATTATTGACTTTGCGAGTAAATAAAGTAGGATCGGCCTTCCCAATCTCAAACCCTTGTTTGAGTAAGAAGTCCTTGAGACAATTATACCAAGCTCTAGGGGCTTGTTTCAACCCATAGAGCGCCTTGTCGAGCTTGTAGACGTAGTCGGGATGCTTGGGATCTTCAAAACCCGGTGGTTGCTCAACATATACTTCTTCGGACAGGGGGCCATTGAGGAATGCACTCTTCACATCCATTTGATACAACTTGAAGTCATGATGAACTGTGAAAGCTAGTAAGATCCAAATTGATTCTAGCCTTGTCACTGGTGCATATGTCTCCCAAAGTCCAAACCTTCCACTTGAGTGATTCCTTGAGCGACCAGCCGTGCCTTGTTTCTTGTAACCACGCCATGCTCATCTTGTTTGTTGCGGAAGACCCATTTGGTTCCAATCACATTTTGCTTGGGTCTTTCCACTACGGACCAGACTTCATTCCGAGTGAAGTTGTTCAACTCCTCTTGCATTGCCATTATCCAATCTTCATCTTCAAGTGCTTCTTCAACTCTCTTGGGCTCTATTGGGGACACAAAAGAGAAGTGTTCACAAAAGGTTGTCAATCTTGATCTTGTAGTAACTCTTCTTTGAATACTCCCAAGAATGTTGTCAACGGGGTGATCCCGTTGAATGGTATGATGCACTCTTGGATGAGGTACTTGACTTCTTCTTTGGATTGGGCCATCATCATCACGATCATTGTCTTGGTTTATTAGAGAGTCAATGATTTGATTGTCTTGAATGTTTCCTTGGTTGTTTTCTTCTACTTGAGTTGGATCTTGATTTGCATGTGTTCTTGAGCCATGATCCCTTCTTGAAGTGGATGTGTTGTCATGGGCATTGCTTGACCCATGATGTAAGCTAGGATCATGATTAATTTGTAGAGATTCATCATCATCTTCTTCAACAGGCTTTACCTCACCGGTTGCAAGCTTCATTATCACTTGATGAGATGGTTCTTCTTTACCTACAATTTCAGCATTGACTTGCTCCTTTTGAGAGCCATCGCTTTCATCAAAAGTCACGTCTACCGCAATTTTAATTTGACCGGTGGTCTTATTGAAAACACGGTATCCATGTTCGTTAGTACCATAACCAAGTAAGAACCCTTCATCTACCTTAGGTGCAAACTTAGAGCTTTTGGATTTCTTATTAAGTATGAAACACTTGCATCCAAAAACTCTAAAGTAATCCACCTTAGGTTTGTTACCGGTGAGTAGCTCGTAGGCAGTTTTCTTCCTTATTTTGTGAAGATATAGGCGGTTGATAGCATGACATGCCGTGTTCACGGCTTCCGCCCAAAAATCTTTCTCCGGGATCTTGTACTAATCCAACATTGCTCTTGCGGTTTCAATGAGTGTTCGGTTCTTTCTCTCCACAACACCATTTTGTTGAGGAGTGTAAGGCACCGAAAACTCATGCTTGATGCCTTCATCATCAAGGTATTCTTCAATGTTGGTGTTCCTAAACTCCGTCCCGTTGTCACTTCTCACTTTCTTGATCTTCACATTAAACTCATTTTGAGCTCTTCTTGCAAACTTCTTGAAGATCCCTTGGGTTTCACCTTTATCTCTCAAAAAGAACACCCAAGTGAAACGAGAATAATCATCGACAATTACAAAATCATATTTGTTACCTCCAATGCTTATATAAGCATTAGGTCCGAATAAGTCCATGTGGAGCAGCTCAAGTGGTCTTGTAGTTGTCACTATATTCTTGACGTGATGTTTAGCTCCAACTTGTTTCTCGGCTTGACATGCACTGCAAATCCTATCTTTCTCAAAAGAAACATTTGTTAGTCCAAGGATGTGTCCACCTCTTTGAAGGTCGGCTAAGTTCCTCATGCCAACATGGGCTAGTCGGCGATGCCATAACCAGCCCATGCTAGATTTTTGCCACTAAACAAGTCTCGGACCCCACTTTACTAGTCGCAAAATCAACTAGATAAAGCTTGCCCTTTAGTTGACCCGTAAATGCAATAGAAGAATCCGCTCTTCTAGAGACTTCCACACCCTTATCCGTAAAGAGACAATTGTATCCGATCTCACAAAGTTGTAAGACGGACAACAAATTGTATCCCAACGAATCCACAAGTAGAACATTAGAAATGGAATTATCATTTGAGATAGCAATTTTACCCAAACCAAGGATATCTCCTTTGCTATTGTCACCAAAGACAATCCTTTCACATGAAGTTTGATTTGGTTGAAAGGAGGTGAACATATTCTTTCTCCGGTCATATGATTTGTGCATCCACTATCAAGCACCCAACTTGATCCACCGGAGGAATATTCCTGCAAAACAAATTTAAGCCTTTGTTTTAGTTACAAAAGGCTTGGGCACCCAAACACTCCTCAAGATTTGCCTCTTCTTGAGTGCACCCACATACTTCACCATAATCTTGCCATCCTTATCCCAACAACACATGTAATCACAAATGTGTTCCGTGAGATGGGCTCTTGTTGCTTGGGCACCTCCACTTGCTTGTTCTTGTTGCTCTTCTTGTTGTTTGCTTGAGTGTTTGTGGGTGTGCTAGCATTGTTCACTTTGTTGATGAGATCAACAAGTGGCACACTCTTGTTGAACTTCACACAAGTCACCCCATTGACCATGTTCCTTCCATTGGCCTTTCCATCATACCTATTGTAGCCAATGCCGTCCTTGATCATGGGGTGTCTTGATGCCTTGTACACATTTGCTTGTTGCTTTTCCTTGCACTTGCAACCAACTTTGACAATGGTGTTCAACCTTTGAATCTCCTTGTCTTTCTTTTTTAGCTCAACAAGGTTAGTCGTACAAGCATTTATATCAACATTAAAGCATCTTTTACAGCCCTTGCTAGATAAAGCTTTAGTTTCTTTAGAGGCGGTAGAGGTGCTTCTCCAAAGAGTTTCATAGTTTAGCTCAAGAGTATCATATTTCTCTTTTAAGCATACGAAGCTTTCTTGAGCCAAACTAAGATCATGCTTTAGAGGAGCTAAAGAGTCATTGAGTGAAGAGTGTTCCTTGGTCAAGCATTCATATGAATCCTTAACCATGGACAACTCCACGCTCAACTTCTCAACCTTTCCCTTTTCCACGGTGAGAGATGCCTCAAGTCCTTGGGTCTTCTCCCTTTCCTCTAGGAGCAATTCCCCTTGCGACTCAATGCATGACTCACGCTCTTCTATGGTGTACATTAGCTTCAAGATTTTAGTTGCTGCCTTTTTACCATATTTCTTAATGATTTTGCTAGCAGAGTTCTCATCATTCTCATCATCACTATCGCATTCACTAGATGTATGAGTAGAAGAGTTAGGAGGCACCTTATCTCCTTTTGCCATGAGACAAGTAGGAGTGTGATAGTCGTTGTCGGTGAGGTTGGCAAAGAGCGAAGGTGATGAAGAGATGTTGGTGAAGAGAGACGTCGATGAAGCATTGTCGGTGATGAGCGTTGAAGAAGAAGATGCCTCTTGTATAGCAATTGCAGCCACGCTTTTCTTCTCATTGCCATTGTCATCTTCACTATCATCATCCGATTGCCACTCTTGACCTATGTGTGCTTCACCTCTCTTCTTGTCCTTGTACTTCTTGTCACCTTGCTTGTTGAATCTAGATCTCTTGCCTTTGTTTGGCCAATCTGCAATAAAATGATCAATGTCTCCACACTCATAGCAAAATCTCTTCTTGAAAGGCTTGCTTCCACCACTTCTTCTCATCTTGTCTTTCTTCATTCCAAAAAACTTCTTGAAGTTCCTCACTAGTAATGCTTGCTCATCATCAAGATCATCATCATCGCTGTTATCTTCACGCTCACAACGCCTCTTGTTGCTATGGCTAGTGTCTTCATCTTGTGATGCCTTAAGAGCAATACTCTTTCTATGTCTCACTGCTTCTTTGGCTTCATCATCTAACACTTCATGATGCAATAGCTTAGCAAGCATTTCTTGTGGTGTCATTGTGCTATAGTTATCCTTCTCCATAATGAAAGAAGCAAGCATGTTGTTCTTTTATCTATACACTCTACAAATCTTCCTTGCTGCTGCATGGTCATCCCACCGTGTGTCTCCAAGTGCTCTAATTCTATTTACTAAGGTCATGAATCTATTGTACATTTCTTGAGTGGTCTTTCCTTCCAATGTGAAGAAGTTTTCAATCTTTCCTTGTAGAAGCTCAATATTTCCCACTCTAACACTCTTGTCTCCTTCAAATGACACTTTCAAGGTTTCCCAAATTTGCTTTGCACTAACCATTCCATTGACCTTGTTGTTCTCTTCCGGAGATAGGCATTGTAAAATCAAGGTTGCATTTGTTGCATTGAGTTGAAAGTCGGCGGCATCTTCGGGTGTCCACTCACTAGCATCTTGAGGAACATTCACACCAACTTCCACCACTTCCCAACACCTTGCGGCTATAAGATGCAACTTCATCCTATGAGCCCAATCAACATATCTCACACCATCAAATTGAGGTGGCTTGCCGGGGTTGACTATTGGCATGTTTGGATTATTTCCCTTGCTTGATGACCCATAGTCGTAGCTAGTTCTTGCATAAGCTTTGGGTGTCTTGTCACCACCATCATTTGTCGACTCCGCATTTGCCTTCTCTAGTGCTTCCTTCATCTTGTCAAGTTGCTCTTGCATCTTGTCCATTTGCTCCTTTTGTTGCACTTGGAGCTTTTCGGCGAGTTGAGCGGTGATTTGCTCTACTAGAGTCTTCATTGTGTCCGGATCCATCTTGGCTAAAGTTACTCCTCACGCGGTGAAGCGTCAATCCGAGGGACTAAAGCTCTGGTACCAATTGAAAGGACCTAATTGGCCTAGAGGGGGGTGAATAGGCGTATTTTCGAATCCTGAAATTCACAAACTCAATTTGCGGAAGTTAAATGCTCACCGGAAGTTCCGGTGGTTTGGAGCAGAAGTTCCGGTACAAGACCAAAACTTCTATTGCAAACCAACTTGAACTTCGGGTGTCCTACAACTAGGAAATCAGAGTAAATGAGTTGTGATTTCAACTACACAAGTTACCACACCCTTCTAGATAATGTTGATGATGGAAACGTTTTCCCCACACCTTTGGAAATCACCTCTTGGAATGAGTTCTTCTTCCTACAACCAAATAAGCAATAGAGAATACAAAGAACACAATAACAAGGGTAGTCGATGCTACCACCACAACAAGCACGCGGTGTGGCAGAACCTTCTAAATTACATGGCCCACAAGCACCTGACATTGTCCTTAAGACCTTTATCAGCCGTACTTGCGTACCATATAACCTAGAATGTTCCGTCGGGTGAACCCCCGATAAACCACGTTTCCTCCAGGATCGATACTTACAGAGACATCACAGTATTACAACAATTTTCATACAAAATACCAGAGTAGCGGAAGACTTACAATAACTTAATTTACAAACTTTTTGTCAAACTCATACAAACCAGAGTGGCATTATTACAAAACAAGCGGAAGTATCATTACTTAACTTTATTACAATCACACAACGAAAGTGCCCTGCCCACGGGCCACACAATTTACTCCTCAGCAGACTCTTCCTCGATCACCGTCATGCAACAAGGGCCGTAGCACACTTGTCCATGCGGTTTACCTGCAACAGGGGTCGAACAAACCCTGAGTACAAAAAGTACTCCGCAAGACTTACCCGACAAAAAAATTAGGGAGAAGACTCAGGAATGCTGGCTAGTGGGAATCAAGGTAAGGCTTTAGCAAGATCAAATGACACCTTTGCAAAAAGAGACTAAGCCAGTCCCTTCTTGTACTACATCAATCACTTGTCAACCATGTATCGGATTCAAAACTTTCCATCATCAACTTCCATTATTACTACGATGTTGGTTCTTGGATCACGGCTCCCATATCGTGGAGCACACGACGATTCGAATCGCTTAATATACCCAGCTGGGGCTTCCTAGCCACACGATGTATGTAGGACCAAACATCTCACATACATCAACTCACACTTGCATTTCTCCAGACCAGAACGGGTCCTAGCTACGAGGTACAGGACACCATATCCCTACGCCGCGGTCCCCTTCCACGGTGGCCCCGTAGGATGGGTACACGCTATACTCGTCCCGGTATCCGTTCTCGCATGAATAGTACAATGGAGCTTACCGCCATTAGCATGCGACTAGTACTATCCAATAACCTCATGATCCCAGCGCCAAACAACGGACGGTCCTTAACTGACACAAGTGGACGACACTACACCAGGGCAGTAGCCCCTCCTGATGCAAGTCACTCCACCGACGTCTCAGTTTTCTCATCATCATGCTCTTGTTGCGTACCCTTAACCCGATCAAAGTGAAGGGATACCAACAAGTAACATCAGGTTTTCGTAAATGCCCTCAACGGGGAACTTTTGTTATCACATCTTTAAAAACATTTCATAAAGCCTTTGCTATCTGCAGGGCTAAGCATGCACTAACATTTTCGAAATCAAAACAGGTATCCAGGGTATATATCAAGGTACGGTAAATGCACCAAATTAGGTGATCACACAACTCCTGTTACCTAATGCATCACATCATCAACATACAATATAACAGCTTTTCGAAATACAAGGCAGGGTTTAAATGCATCCGGGGCTTGCCTTGGGGCTCGACGAAGTTAGTAGCAGCGATGACACTGTTGAGAGCAGGACCAACCTTCTTACACTGATAACCTTCCTCCGAGACGGGAGTCGGATCAACTACACGATTGAGATACATGATTACAGTGCAGTAATAAAAGAGCATGCGATAATGATGCAACGATTGTTAACCTATCTTGAGTACAACTTTCCTTCACGGTATAGTTGCACTAAGAAGGTATAGCTAGCGTCGACGACGACGGACTAACGATACACAAGCAACATGAAATGCCGAAGGTCATTAGGGTTAATGACCTAGGGTCACCACTCAATTCCAAAATCAAGCAACGCTAATAGTGATTAAGGTTAATTACTAATTTATTAATCATTTTTAGAGTCGTTGAAAGCCACTAATTAACTTACTAATTGAAAGTTAATTAAACCCTAATTAATCAAAGAATTATCTAATTAAACACTAATTAATTAAGGTATTAATTAAGCATAATACAAAAATTAATCAAAACCTGATCAAACTTCATAATTAAGATCATTAGCATCTAATTAGCACACAAAACAAATTTCATAATTTTTAGACTTATATTTTATTTACTAAAAATCATGGAAGTTGCCTTTATGAATTTAAAGAGCTAATTATTGCACAATTAATTTTTATTGGAAAAACAAAGTTAGCATTTTTCCTAGGTAGATCATCACTCAAGGATCATAGAACATATTTTTGTAAAATTTTATCTGCCCAAAACAAATTAGTACAAAAAGATAAAACTCAGTCTTTGAAATTAAAAAGGAAAAAGAAAAGAACAAAACTCTTCCTTGCGGGCTCACGGTGCGGCCTACTCGGCCCGGCACAGTGCGGCCCAGCCCATGGGCGCGGCCTGCCCGGGCGTGCACGCCCGGCCTGCCTCTCCCTCTCTCTTCTCTCTCCGCCCGGGGCAGCCCCACATGTCGGCTCCATCCTCCTCCTTTTCTTCTTCTTCTACCGAGGCCGGCGGCGGCGAGCGGCGGCGCTCGCCACGGCGGCTCTCCCGACCAAACTAACTACGCCAGCGACTTCCTCTCATCGAACCGCACTCAACGAGATGCTATACGGCTACTGTGCCTCACCGGATCAAGCGTGGCGGCAGCCGAGGCGGATGGCAGCACGGCGGTGCGACGGCGGCTCGCCGTTGCAAGCTCGGATGGATCGAGACAGTGACTCATGAAGCTCGAGGATGCTCACCAAGACACGACGCTCGCTCAAACACGGCCGGAGGTGGAGCAGAGGGTGATGACCGTGGTGGAGACGGAGCTCGGCGGCCCGGCGGCCGGCCGCGAGGAAGAAAGCCGCACTGTGGGCTATTCCGGCGATGCTAGCTGTCGATTGTGGGCTCTGTTGAGTCGCTAGGAGGTGGCGAAGATGTTGTCAAGGTGTCGGGGATGGTGGTGGCGTGTGCTGCGCGAATTTGCCGGCAAGGATGAAGGAGCAGCGGCGGCGCAGAGAAGAGGAAGAGGAGAAATTGGCGATCGGCGCCGGCTTTTATAGGGCTTGGAGGGCTTGGCGAGGTGGCGGGGAGCCTTCGCGAGCATGGCAGGTGATTGGCTTCAGCGGTTTCGGCGGCGAGGACGCGAGAAGCGCCACGGCGGCGGCGACCGGCCGGCATGGGCACGACAAGGTGGCACCCCCCTGTTTTGGCATCGTAGTAGCGAGATATTTCCCTTCTCTTTTTCTAATTACTTCAAAATTTTTGAACTACACTCAAAATTCTTCCAAAATACAGATTGCTCAATTTTTCGTGCTCTACAACTTTCATTAAACAAGTTTTGTCCAAATCCAAATAATTTTTGAATTGCATTTCAAATTTGAAAATAAGCTCAAATTCTAGTTTTTGGGATTTCAAAATTACTTTTAATTTTTGAATAAAAGATAAAAATCTCCAAAAATAAAAGTTGTTCCATTTATCAAGATATACAACTTTAATGTAGAAAGTTTTTCATGAAACTGAATAATTTTTGAAATTGAGTTTAAAAATCAAAAGGGGACAATTTCCAATTTAAAGAACTTTTGACATTACTCCAAATTTTATTCAAAAACTTGAAAAACTTTATATACCAAAGTTGTAGAGCTCAAAGATATTCACAAACTGTATTTTTGAAGTTTTCCCAAATTTTGAATATTTTGAGACGAAATTTAGAAAAGGGATAAAAGGCTTTTTGAATTTCAGCTTTTGAAGAAGAATTTCAAATTGGATTTTTGGGCAATTAATTAATGATGTTGTGGCACTTTTCAAACCCAACCAATAGTACACTTTCAAAGTACAAACTTTATACTTTGAAATAGTACCAAAGTTTGGCAGGCTTTATTTAGAAAATTAATTATGGTTAACTCATCAAATTTGAAAATGAAATTCAATTTCCCACACACGACCATCAAGCTAGGGTTTGGGATTTTGAATTCCAAATTCAAATATGATTCTTCCTTGCACCTCATTTGACTTGTAAAACACGTTTAGGGTGTGAGTCAGAGTTAGCCAAACACTTGCAAACATCAAGGTTGATTTTAATTGATTGCTTTTATAAACAAAAGTAAAGTTGTGAGTGAAGTTTAGTGATATACACATATACATGCGATATAAAAAGAATGCACACAAACTCTAGAATTTAGTAAACTCATTTTAATTGCTCACATTAGGGTTCTCTAATCATGAATGCTCATGCAATGATGATGATGACATGGCAGGTTTAGGCTAACGTAACACCAGGGGTGTTACACGCGGGACACACGATTTATCCTGAGGTTCGGCTTTCCCCACAAAGGAGTGCCTACGTCCTCGTTGTTGAGGTGGCCACCAAGGCCCGACCACGTAGGTCGCCTCCCTCAAGCAACCACAAAGGAAAACTTGAGATATCCACTAAGATGAAGGGTAATACAAACACTTCGAGGTGCCCTCACAAGTAAATCAACCCGGGCAACCACGAAGAACGCCTAGCCGGCTAGGGTTCCAAGAACCCAAGAGTAATAAACACAAAACCAACCGGCGAGACGAGGAAACCAAGTGCTCAAGTCGAAGATCGATGCTCCCGCTCTCAAATCTCACGTCCCTAGCTCAAACAATCGAAGATTGAAGCTTGAAAGCAAGAGGAGAGAGAGTGGGTGAGTCAAAGCTTGGGGGCTGTTGGAAGTGCAGTGAAAGAGTGAAATGCCTGGCGTAACGGTTAGAAACGGAGTTCAAAAGTATATATACTTCGGCCTTCGAATGGCCTACCGGAAGTTTCGGTGGAGCCCCATCGAAGTTCGGTCAACAGATCTGACCGTTGGCTTGAGATTGGGCGAGACTCGGGCTGACCGGAACTTCCGGTCTCTGACCGGAACTTCCGATCAGGGTAGCTGGCGCAGGTGTCGCGTGCAAGAGAGTGCTTCCGGTCTCCGACCGGAACCTCCGGTCCGGGCGGAACTTCCGGTTAAGGGACCCGAACTTCCGCCCGGGCCAAAAGCAAAAGCCTACCGTCGCGTGCGAAAAGACTTCCGGTCTCTGACCGGGACCTCCGGTCCCAGCGGAACTTCCGCTGGGAGACCGGAACTTCCGGTCCACCCTGCAAAAACACCAAAACCTTTCTACGTGCGTGAGTGTGAATCAGTGTCTCTCAAGCTACTTCTAAAACATCGACATGAGCACTTTTATTCCCCATCTAGCTAGTTAACTTTGTATCCCTCTTGATAGTACGGCATATCCTACGACTCAAATTAAAATAAAATGAGAGTGAATCACTTGAGCCGAACCATTTGTTTATCCATAAAATTTAGGGTGCTATCATTCACCGAATTCTTTTCGTTTAAATTCATCAATGGACTAACACCTGTAGATATCACTTGATGAACACGTTAGTCCCTAATTTGATTATCATTAATTATCCAAAACCCACACCAGGGGCGAATGCACTAACAAATTCAACATAATGGCTACACTCAAATTCAACAAGGCTTAGTCCATCTAAAGCATTGGTTGCATCAAGAAAAGCCATAAGCCAAGAAAATGATAAACTAACCTAGAAAAATATTATATCTTTTTATTTCAACTCTTTTCACGCAATTTTGGGATATACTATATAAGTGGGTTGCAGAATCTATTCAGATATGTTGAGTCACTAGACCGTTTCCTCTATTTCTCTAGCCAACTTCGAGCAATGCCCTCTCCTCCCATGTTTAAACCAATCAACCTCAAGAAGTACGAAGGCAAAAGGGAACTATGTAAGTGGCTTTGAATCTACTCGGGCACCGTCAAACGCGCAGGAGGCGACAACGATGTCAACTGTCAAGGCTATCTTTTTTCCGGTGGTTCTCGATGCTATTTACGTGACTTGTACAAAGTTGGTTTGTACTCCAAAAAATCTTCATGGATAATTTTCAATGCATTTGGACTCCACCCATCACGCGCATTGATCTTCAGAATTGTTAGCAAGGAAACAACGAAAGCATGTGCGACTATTACAAGCTCTTTGTTGAAATGCGTTCACTCTTGGTGGATGTCCGAGAAAGAGCGATTTGATCAATTACTTTAAAGCCTCAAAGTGAGGTACCGGTTCATGGATTTCATCAAGCACAAGTCGGAAACCTTCAAATGATTTCTGTTGTAATGTTGGGCGATTCATAGATTCAAGAACGATCACAAGAAATTCTCTGACATCAGCCGCTATGACAATCGAGGTGGTGAACAGAGAGACAACCGCGGTGGACAATCATGCAAGAAGTGTGACCCAGACACTTCGATTGTAGCTAGGATAGACCTCAAAAGGATAGCAAGCCTAAATCCTTCCGAGACTTATTACAACAATTGTCCCCCTTCCGCAGCACTCGGCCGCTGAGGAGCAGTCCTAACATGTTGAGTGCCATATAAAGATGTTTCTATCATAGAACATGTTTAGATGTTTAGCAGCTAAATTTAGCTAGATAGACATCCAAACAGTTCAGCTAAAATCTAGCTATTTTAATTTAGTTTAAATTTAGCTGATTCTATTAGTAAAATATTCTATACTCTATGAGTTTTAGAATTTTAGCCAGCTAAATTTAGTTGGATACATCAAACCCAGCCATACACCGATAGACGTCGTCACGTTATGCAGAGCTCCACCAGTGATGGTCGAGCTCATGATCATCCACCTTCCACCAAGAGACCGGCAGCGTTCGCGGTCGCCGCGCTGCAGTCTCTTGCGAGTAAAGTGGGCCTCGACAGCTTAGCAGACTGGCCCACCAAGCAATTGCAGGTCATGCTCATGAGCCATAAAGATGGTTTTGTCAGGCGGACTGCGATAATTATCTACCTGCAAGCCTAGATTACCTCATTTGTGATTAATTGATTAGTTACAGGGTATTCTCCTGAACAAAACTATTATTACTGAAATTAGGGTGTGCAAATGCATCCGCTAAAAAATGTTAAAACAATGTTTACATATAAATGTTCACCATACGTAGCATATCTATGGAGCCCCAGAGAAGAGCATTTTTTCTAATTTATTTTAGTTTCGCCACTTATTCTTGTGCACAAGAAACAAGAATATGCAACTGGAAACATGGCCTAACTGTTCCTTAACGTTTCTTTGTGCAGCCTGCTCAACGGTGGCTTGTGTCGAGGAAGCGAGATAAGCTTTGGCTTGCTTGCCGAAAGGTGTTGTTGGACTCCCAATTAACTACTGCAAATTGTCTACTTGAAAACGACATGTGCCCAACCATCCTTCCATTCCCTGAAATATCCTTCCATTACCTAAAATATCCTTCCATTTGCTAAAAAGAGAGAGAAATCCTCCACAGCACACAGTAGCAGCAGCTAAACACGGCAGACAAGCTAAGTAACCTCGCCGACGAAAGATTATCATCTCATATACGCTGTTGGAGACATGTATCCGGTACTTTTGCAGCTTGGATTTACAGAGGATCGATACTAAACTTGACTCGAACGAAAAAAGAAGAAGAAAAGCTAGCAACAACTCAGTTTGTGCAACCGAAGCAAGATCGAAGTAAACTGAGTGAGTAGGCTCCCTCTTATTGTCTTGACACAGGGGAGCTGCTCTGCTCTCAAGTCTCATCATATCACGAGTTCGATCGAGGCCCCGCCCCGCATCGACGCCGACGAGCCGACGACTAGTCGAGGCAGGTGCCGCAGATGCCGTAGCCGCCGCTGCAGCCGGGCCCGGTGCCGTCGCAGATCCCCGACGTGCCGACGAACACGGGGCTCCCGCGGCTGCTGCCGCCCCGGCGCCTATTCCTGCCCTTCCTCCCGCCGCCGTCTTCCCCGCCGTCGCCGACCCAGGTGAAGATGATCCACGACATGACGGACAGCCACAGGATGACCGCGCAGTAGAGCGCCTCGCCGCCGAGCCCGCCCTCCGCCACGCTCAGGAACCGATCCGCCCCCATCTCCCTTTCTCTTTTGCCTGATGGATGATGAGCTAGTGCTGCCGTGTCCCTATCCCCGCCGGTGGTGCTGGTGGTGGTGGTCGCGGTGGGTGTGAAATGAAGTGTGAAGCACTGCGGCTGGTGCGTGCGTGCCTTTATTTATAGTCGTCGGCGCCGGGCGGGCGGGCCGGGTTGGAGTGACGCGAGGCGCATCGGTGACGATCGGCCGGTGGATGGACGGACACGGATGACCCATCCACGTCGCGCGCGCGCCGCCACGGCGGGAAATCGGCCGGTGCCGTCACGGGCCCTTTGCTTAGCGTCACGGCCGGTGCCGTCACGCTGCAGGAGACGGGTCGGTCGGTTCGGTTCGGCTCGCCACCCCCACCCGTGTCCTGTGGGCGGGCGGGCGGGCGGGGTTGGACGCGGTCCGTTCCAGGCGGCGCGGCGTGGCGCATCCTATTGGAAAATTTTTGTACCTGCTCCAGTCTCGGCCTAGCCTAGGAGTGATCAGCGAGTGCAAGGGCAATGTTCTGACACGTAGAAATTGTATTTATGTGCTAGTACAGTACTGCGTGTGTTTTTGGCGGTGGTACGCACAGGTTGGCCAAGTCAAGGGCGTGGCGGTTTTTTGTTGCTGGAATTGAACGCGCGATGTGGACGTGGGCAATGAGTCGTAGGTAGCAGCGAGTGGTTGAGCGACTGGATTAAGCAATCGCGGTTGCTTAGCGGCGGCCGGCGTGGCGTGGAATTTCGATCTTCCTCTGTTTTGGGGAAACGGCCGAGAAACGGCTTACGGTTTCGGATGGAATTGATTGATTGGGGGAGTGGAGTGGAGGTTGCTTACGAACTAAGAAATTTGGGTCAAGAATAGCATCTGATGACAAGGCAGTGCCAGTGCGGTCCGAGGATATTTCTCACGACTTGTTTGCGTCACGCCAAGTTTGAATTTTTCTCCCCATGTGCAGTGCAGTGCACCGCCTTCAGTACCGCAGGTTCTTCCGCTTGGCAGATGCTGTGACCGAACACCGAACACGAGGTCAAGTCAAGCCACATGCCTTATTCAAATACCTCAATTCTCAGAGCCCCGCTCGCGCTTTATGCCTTTTTATTTAACTGCTTAACACTCGTTGTGGAGTGGATATACAAAGTGTTCTCAAGAATATAATACGATCCATTTGGATCAAATACATCCAGTAACAAACTTTGCTAATACGTTCCGAACGTAAACTACTAGTATACAATTGCCGATGTGTCGCGGAAACGTTAGGTCGCAGTTGGAGCGAAGTTTCACCGACTGAACTGAATGAAAACTCCTCTGCAATCGATGCATCGCGTTCAGGTATTCAGAGGCTATCTTCAATCCTTGTCAACGTAATTGTGCATTCAGGCGTGCAGCACTGGTCACGCGATCGACCCGTTGATTCCTCTAGCTCCGCTTCAGACGATTTCAGTTCAGTAAGCTGATTACGTGATTGTGAACTGATGCTAGTATTTGGATGGAATCCACTATAGACTTCAGTTCAACGAATCTGAAGGCCTTGTCGGAATTGGAATTCACTACTGAGACCGCTGTTCAGAGTTTTTTTTTTCCTTTTTTTAATTAAACTACTGAGACCGCTGTTCAGAGTTGACTGACAGATAGAACGACTGCAGTACCATGCGTGTTTCCACACCATTCATTCGGTCGTTGGAAAAATGCGTGGGATAATTCCACGTGGACAGCCACGAGAAGTCTATTCCGGTTCAATGGGCGTCTTTTACAATCCAACCGCGACGGCCTGGGGATAACCCTCGCGCTCCACACAACCAGTGACTAAGCCTGGGAGTCTTTTTAACGTCAGGGAGGGAGCCAAGTCGTGTGAGACACAACTCATCTGTAGAAGTTAGATGCTGGTAGACCCCAGCGTGGGAACTAATCTGACCAAAAGTCTTCATTGAATAGTATTTTTTCACACAGCAAACTAGTTAGCTTATTTTATCAGCTAGTTTATGTAACCAACCGAACACGCCCGAATATACCCTATCGAGAAGATATTTTTAATAAATTTTTTATTAATATCATGTTTGAGCATCCGTTTTATTTATTTTTTATTATAAATAATAAAATAAATAAGTAATTGTTAAAATATCTCTTATAATAATTTAAGTTATAACTAAACAAATAATATTTATATAAAATTTGAATAAGATAAATGGTCGAAAGTCAAAATATCATCTATTTATGTACAAAGGGAGTACGCTGGAATGAACCTAGAAATCAGTCTAACTTGACTATGTCCATACGAATTAACTACTAGCTAGTAATTATTTTAGATGAGATTTTTTATGGTTCGTGCACAATAGAACAAGGCCTAACTTGAATCGAAAAAAATGTCATATTAAATATTTGGTCCGAGCCCAATCCACTGACAAATCGACTCAGGTTAGACTATTTCTTGAATTTTCCTATTTCTTGAATTTTCCTACTTTCGATTGAGTTATGACAGATCATGAATTGAAAACCATGATCCAAATCCAGCATGATACATTGGTAGGTGATTTTGTCAACTTGCAATCAGTAAAATTTCAGTCCTTTTTTTAGCCATCTAGTTTTTTTTGTCCAATCCATCTCCTTCTAAGTTACCAGACAATGGAGAATTTCTTTTCGTGCGGACTTATATGACCCGTGATCATAGGAGTTTGTCGCATCTAGTGATGATCGAAATAGAATGTGATTCAAACACATATTGGATTGTGTCCAATTAGTTCCTATTGAGGTTACTTGGATGAGTTATGAATTTGGATTTATATGATTCGACCCTCTACCAGTGCACCACACACTGTCAGTTCTTGAATTTGGATTTATATTTATATTGATTCGTATGAGCCGAAATTTCTACTGGTTAGGTAAATTTCATCCAGCCCTGTGTTTCAATGTCCTCTCTATTTTCTTTTCCTTTTCGTTTCCTGCCAATTTTTGTTGTTCGTGTCCCTACGTGATTTTGTATGTTTCTCTCTAGTCCTTTTTTGCCATTTGGATGTCTATGTGTGGCTTTTTTTTGTTTTTTCTTGGTGTTTATTTTTTTTTTTTTTTGTCTTATTAATTTTTTACAATTATTTTATTATAAATTATTTTATCATTAAAGATATTTTAATAATAATTTATTTATTTTACTATTTACATAAAAATTTAAATAAGACACAAAATGTATATAAAAACTAAAAACAATACTTTGAATGGGATGGAGGGAGTAGGTGCCAACATGCCAAGTGGTTGATGGTTGATCGAGTGAGCTGAGCAATGGCGCGATCGCTTAGTGGCTTGATACTGTATTTCTCAAGGGTCTGTCTAGACATCTGTCAACAGATTTGTGAACCTAAAATCTGTCAGATTTTAGACAAACCCCATGAAGACACATCTGCAAGCAAGAAAAAAGTTGACAGATTATAAAAGCAAAAAATCTGTCAAATTTTTTTATAACACAGCTTAACATCCAAAATCCGTTAAGAAAGCATCGCCTGCACATACACTATGCAAGCTGACGGACTGACACCAAAATACATAAAAGCTAGCAACAGCACCTACACAAAATCTATTAACAAAGCAGCAGCGCATGAACACACAGGTGTGCGCTGACACACACACACACACACACAATTCTTCATGACAGCTTCCTCTTCACCCAGCTTCTTTTTCTCCCACAATCTTCAGGCCCTTAAATTCCTCGGCAGAGACCTTCCTCTGCCTAGTTCTTGAGACATCCTCCGAGAACTTTTTCTCTTTAGAAATCTTCTTTTCATACTCAGCAACTATTCTAAATTATAAACATCAGTGTAAATTTAGAAATGAAGAGAGTTGAAAGAAACCAAACAGAATTTCATGTAACTATCATGCTGGAGTTGAAGGTGTTACCTTTTTTCTCTTCTTCCCTAGGATAGGCTGCCTGTTATTCCTTATCAGTCGTCTCTGTAACATCAGTCTCCAATGAATCTTGCTTCTTTGCCTAGCACTTCATTGCCACCATTCTTCTTAGTATGCTTCTTTTTCACAAAGTCCCTAAGCTTCTCCTTGGAATAAATGCTTTATATCTAGAGCGAACCATTCTGTTGTTACTTGCAGCAGCCCTGTCAAAAAAATAACATTGATTTGTTTTTGTTCAATACAATAATCTACATAGCTGTAAGAGGAAGATTAAATTGGCAGCTTCCTCCCGATCATTCTCTATAGACCTGTGCTCAGCCTCCGAGCCAACATAAGATGTGACCTTCTCCTCAGGTTTGTGATCAGCCCTGAGAGAGAAATAGCGACACAATTTGAGAGACACACACAACAGCAGCGCTGAAAAAAGGCAAACACATATAGAAAACACAGAGAGAGACACACACACAGACACAAACGGAAAGACAGAGACACACACAGACAACACAAAGACACCTGAACATACACACACAAAAACACCTGAATACAAACATGCGCACACAAAACAAACACAAAAAACCCAAAAAAAAAAAGAAGATACAGAGAGAAATAGAGAGGCACACAAAAAAATAAAGACACACACACTCACTCAGACTCATACTCACACTCATACACACATAAACAAACACCCACAAACACACAAAGAGAGACATAAAGACACAAAAAAAATGCCACACAAACACACACACATAGAGAGAGAGAGGATCACACACACCAGCAGTATACAAAAAGACACATAGACAACATCAGGAGCATACAAAATCTATCACACAGGCGCGCGCACACAACACCAGCGTCACCGACACACGGAACAAATAGGTCGGCTGCATCCACGCCTGAACACACAGACCAACATACACACACACCCCATGCCTTTACACACACCTGAACACACACATACTTGTTGGTATTTCTAACGTCATTACTAATTAACGAGATTAGAAACACATGGTATGAAATTAACTTGTCATTAACAACTAGCCACTTATCTCTCACCCACATCCCTAAGCATGAACTAGGTTGTCATCCCTAATTGTATATGCTAAGGATAAATATAGGTTTATATATATATGTATCAATCAATATGACTAGGCGAAATATCGATATAAACTAAGAACGGTTCTGCAAGTAAGGACGAGATAATTATACCATTGTAGCATTTTACCTAGGGAGTTCTTCCAGGTTGTCGATTTATATTTATACCACTGGGAAGGTCTATGTAGGACTTATATCTATAACTTACACTTATACTATTAATATGAAAAGTAAACCATAACTAGAATCCTACTCATAACATGGATAAGTCACGTGATAAAAGATATATGATAAATAATGATCAGTCATCATAAATAGATAAACATCAGAGCTCTTCTAGTCATAGTAATAGCTAGCCAATGGATAAACTCAGGAATAAATACTAAGATAATTCAATAACTACATCAATGAATACTCTAATTAGTGCAATTACATCTAGCAATCATTGTTAAGTTAATTCTACATCATGATCACATGTAAAGAGGCATCAACTAGGAAGAATATGAAACAGAGTCATCATCCAACTTCGCGATCGTGCCCATGCTAGTCCTACGTACGGAGGGTGGACTACAGAGGAACCAACGCAGCTGTCACCTACGCGGACTACCACACATCCCGGCACATCAGGGTGCACTCGCAGATAAGCAAGATATCTAAACACCACGTCTACATACTGCTAATCATTCACCCACGATATCTCTGGATGAACGTTATACGAGCAATTACATAAATTCAATAGGATCAAACTAACTATGCTAAACATATAATCAAAGCAGACAATGACTATTGCAATTAAGAACATATATAAGATTAAGAACAATGTTTCCCAAATCATAATGTTGAATACAATAAGAGAAAAGAACTAGAACTATACCGAACTCCGTGCTCCAGACAGACGCCGGGGGCTCCAGATCCCGCTGAAGAACTAGAACTCTTCTACTTCTAATCTAACTAGGCTAAAGTTATGAACTAGAGAGGCTCTGATGAACTAGAGAAGGCTCTTGATGGCTTGATCTCCAAATGACTTGATGCCTCCAGGGAGGGGGGTCTGCCCCTTTATTTATAGCCCGGTGGGATGAACGTGCGCCGCAGGATCAAACCGACTTAACTAAGGGCCGAGATGACTCCTCATAGGCGGTGGAAGAAGCTTCGGAAGGAGAGGCCGAAACCTTAACTTGGGGCGCCGGCCGACGCAGGGGTTGGGCGGGCAGGGGTGGGGCCGGCCGGCCCCACCTGGTGGCGTCTCAAGGGTCCCGTTGCTTCCAGTGTCTTCTAGATCCTTCCCACATCTCGATGGTTATCTTTCCCGTGGCGGATAAGTTTCATGATTATTATGCACTCTAATCCCTCTTTTAAGCTTTTCTGGAATAGTCCCTGCAAAATATAGAATATGCAAAACTCATGGAAATTATCAGTTAAAACCCTAGACTAGTGTGTATTCGTGTATCCTTTTGTGTCTAAAGTTCTACTGAAGGTTGACGTTATCCACCGTCAACAATACACACACGTCAAACTAACACCTCACGTAATAGACCCATCAACACACACACACACAAACACACAAAACAAAACAAAGACAACCCAAAAAACAGAGACACACAGAGACAAACACACAAATACGTAACAGAGAATTTTATACTCTAACTAAAAACTAAAAGTGATGTCTGCAGGACAGTTATAGTTCTAAAAAACTCAAAAACATCAAATAAGCCCTAAGGCCTGCTACTTCAGGTAAACAAATGGAACCCAAAGGCACAGCTGAGAAAGAAAACTAATTGCAACCTTCAGATGATAGTAGGGATCAAAGAAATGATATAAGAAAGATCAGGACATAGACACAGATTTTAACAGTTAGCTAGGACAAACATGGCAAGTATATATATTGTGATTCCAAAACATTACATGCTGAACCAAATAGTGTGTTTGCATTTGCATATATAGTTTCATGGCACTGATACTGTTGGGTTTATAGGAAAACAGAACCAAAATCAAGCAGTAGCTAAAATCTTCACACACATCACATCTAAACGGAATGATTTATTCATTTGTAAAGTAAAAAAATGATTTATTCATTTATGAATAAATAACATTAAACTTTACTCCACAAAACTCAAAGGTAAACTAGAAAAAAAATACCGTATCATACAATGGCAAGACCAACACAGAATCGAATCCACTAAAGCACCTCTTAAATAGGAGTACACAGAGGAATCACTCATAAACACTTCCTGAGCAGAAAAAAATATAAAATTTTAAATATTATGTCATAAATGCAAAAGAAAAACTGCACACTTGTTTTCTAGGAGCCATAGAATTATCAAGAGAGAAATATATCAAATTACACCCTCCAAGATCAACTACAACAGACCTATGAAAAAAAAGCAACAAGCCATCAAGTATATAAAATGGAAGATATACAAAACTTCTGAGTTAGCATTGCCACAAGGATGCTACGCTAAAGACCATTATATAGTATCAACAGCTAGGATGAAATGCTAAAAAAAAGCATAAATATGGACCTTCCAATATGTTACTGTACAACTTGGATTTTCCATTTTTTGACCCTATATAGCAGCTACAATCATGGAGTGCGTACGTTCCATCTCAATAGTAACTGCTAAGTTCTGTTCAAGCAATTTATCCGAAAAGAGCTTTTGTTTACCTCATAGAAAAAATGCCTGTGCTACTCACCATAACTAGACCAAAGTTAGGTGTCAAGAAACTTCTTTCCAAGATGCTGGCCCATCCCAGCTTCCCAACGACCACACTTGTGTAGTGTCACACCACGGTACTTTGAGGTCCCCCTAGCAAATCCAGTGCTTTGACGTCTGAGTATGTGAACAAATCCTCCTTGGTCCAATTCCACATCTAAGAGTACACAAACTAATGGATCAAAAAAAAATCACACACGCCATGTGAAGAACAGCTAAGCACTCAAAACTGAAACACCCAGCATCAAACAAATTCTATAGCATAGCTGCTTCAAATCGTCCTCATAGCTCGCCGCAGCTCAGCCCGCAGCGGCACAACCACTACAGCACAGGGAAAAGCGGCGCCCTAAGGATCTGCACGAACCGCCGCCGCCGCGGCACACCCACAGCTCGCCGCAGCTCAGCCCGCCGCGGCACACCCACACTCACAGCCCACCACGACACAAGGGAAGCGGCACATGAGAATTCTCCAACCACAGCTCGCCGCGGAAACAGGGGGAAGCGATGCGGGAGGACAGCAACCCACCTACAGCTCGCCATAGCTTCACCGGGGACAGCCGTCGGAGGCTCCGCCGCACCCACGCCTAGCGCCAAGAAGCTTAATAAGCGGCGGCGAGGCCTTGCCCCTCCACCGCCGCAGCTCTTTGTGGCAGAACCTTCTAAATTATATGGCCCACAAGCACCTGACATTGTCCTTAAGACCTCTATCGGCTATGCTTGTACACCACATAACCTAGAATGTTCCGTCGGGTGAATCCCCGATGAACCACAATTCTCCAGGATCGATACTTATAGAGACATCACAGTATTACAATAGTTTTCATACAAAAATACCAGAGTAGCGGAAGACTTACAATAACTTAATTTACAATTCATTTTCCAAACTTATACAAACCAGAGTGTTATTATTACAAAACAGCGGAAGTATCATTACTTAACTTTATTACAAACCACAACAACGAAAATGCCCTGCCCACGGGCCACACAACCTATTCCTCGTCAGTCACTTCATCAACGACCGTCATGCAACAAGGGCCATAGCACTCTTGTTCACACGGTCCACCTGCAACAGGGGTTAAACAAACCCTGAGTACAAAAGTACTCCGCAAGACTTATCCGACAGATAAAATTAGGGAGAAGACTCAGGAATGCTAGTCAATAGGAATCAAGGTGAGGTTTTAGCAAGAATCAAAGACTCCTTTGCGAAAAAATGACTAATGTTGATCCTTACTTTCCATCATATAGGATATTGCCATTTATTATTAAACTATCCATCTAAGTTATCCTAATCTATAGCAAACACTTATCAACCATATAACAGCTTCAAAACCTTCCAGTCTCAATGCTTCCATCATTACTACGATGCTGACGCTTGGTCAAGTCTCCCATATCGTGGAGCAACGACGATTCGAATCGCTTTATATACCCAGCTGGGGCTTTCTAGCCACACGATGTATGCAGGACCAAACATCTTACATACATCAACTGGATTTCTCTATACCAGACTGGGTCCTATGGCACCTGAGAGAACAGTACTCCACCTCCCTACGCCGTCTGTCCTTCGACGGTGCGCTCGTAGGATGGGTACACGCTACTCCCGCCATCTCTCCACTCCCAGTCCATGGTTGTCCATTCTCGTCATGGATAGTCCAAGTGGAGCTTACCGCCATTAGCATGCGGCCAGTACTATCCAATAACCTTCTTGACCACAGGATCACCACAACGGACGGTCCTTAACCGGTACAAGTGGACGACACTACACCAGGGCACTCCCTTCCTGATGCAAGTCACTCCACCTGACCTCGATTTACTTATCACTTTCCAAGCTTTTCCAAAGATGATACAGTTATCAACTTTCAAAAATATTTTCTTTGGAAAGCCTATGCTATAAGCAAGACTAAGCAGATACTACGTATCAAAATTGGTATCCAGGGTATTATATCAAGGTAAGGCAAATGCATTAAGTAGGATATCACTCAACTCCTAACACCTAATGCATCACATCATCACATAAAATTATAAAAGACTTTCGAAATTCAAGGTAGGGTTTAATGCGTCCGGGGCTTGCCTTGGGGTTCGATGAAGTTAGGATCAACTACCCAATCACCGAGATCAGATCCTACCTCTTCACGATGAACACCCTCTTCAAAGACAGGAGTTGGATCAACTACCTCCTCAGATCCGACAGCTACACGATAGAGATGTATGATCACAATGCAAGAACAATGGACATACGATAATGATGCAACGATAACTAGTTTATCTTGAGTACAACTTTCCTTCACGGTAAGGTTGCATTCAATGATCATAGTTAACCTCAACGACAATTGACTAACAAAGTCTTAGATCAACATAAAATGCCGAAGGTCATTAGGGTTAATGACCTAGGGTCATCACTCAATCCCAAAATCAATCAATCCTATGATGATTAAGGTTAATTACTAATTTATTAACCATTTTTACGGTTGTTGAAAGCCACTAATTAACTTGCTAACTAGAGATTAATTAAACCCTAATTAATCAAGAGATTAATTAATTAAACATTAATTAACTAAGGTATTAATTAAGCATAAAACAAAAATTAGTCAAATCATGATCAAACTTCATAATTAAGATCATTATCATCTAATTAGCACACAAAATAAATTTTATGATTTTTGGACTTATATTTTAATTACTAAAAATCATGGAAGTTGTATTTATCAATTAAAAGAGCAATTTATAGCACAAATAAAATTTATTGGAAAAACAAAGTTAATATTTTTTTCTGCACAGAGCATCACTTAAGGATCACAGAACATATTTTGCATATTTTACTTGCCCAAAATAAATCATTATAAAAATATGAAAATCAGCATTTAAAAACAAATAAAAAAAAAGAAAAACAAAACCCTTCCTTGCGGGCCCCTTTGTGCGGCCCAAATGGCCCGCTTGGCCCGGCTCTCGCAAGCATGCGGGGCGCGGCCTGTTGCGCCTCCCTCTCTCTCACTCCCTCACTGACAGCTCGTCCCCACCCGTCAGCTTCCCCTTCCTCTCTCTCTCCCGTTCAACAGGCGACGGCGGCGACAGCCGACGGCGAAACCCGTCGACGACAACCTTGCCTGCGACGAGAGCTACCCCAGTCGACTCTCCTCTCTCTCCCAAGCCCGACAAAGTATAACATGCCCCCGGTCCATCACTGGAGCACATATGGCAGCGACCACAGCGCTTGGCGGCACGTGTGCACGGCGAAACTCGTTGGTGGGCGACGCTGTTCCGACCGGCTGGACATGGTATAAAGCTTGGAGCGGGCATGGGTAGGATCAACAGCTCACCAGGAACACGTTGCGCTAATTGGTTGGATCAATTACAGGGTGGAGGTGAGTTGCCGGCGTAGAAACCGACGGTGGCGGCGTGAACCGAGTAGGTCGGTGATGTTCCAACTCGTCGGAGCTTTGCCTGAGGAAACGGAAAAGCTGATCATGGTCAGGGGTTCAAGGTGATGCTGAAACAAGATAAAGAAGAGCACGAGCGGCTCTGGGCTACCCTATCCAAGACGAGGTGCCCACAGCGGCGATCCGGCCGGTAGTGGAGAAGATGACGGCCGAACGGATGACTTAGGCGATGTCAAGGGCTGTGGTTTGGTTCACATGCAGCGCAACTAGCTCGCGGAGCTCTCTGTGCGAGCAATTGGACGGTGATGGCATGGTGATGGGAATTTTCGCCGTTGAGCAGTGACGGCCGGTGATGTGGAGGAGAATGAAAGGAGAGCGACGATGGCCAGTACTTCGCTTTTATAGAGTTGGAACAGGTCGACGGGGTGGCCAGCACCTTCACGACGGTGGCGAGGTGTGCGGCGTTGCGCAAAATCCGAGGAGGGCGCGGGAATGATCGCCAAGGCGCCGGCAACGGCATGGGCAGAGGGGAAAGCAAGTTTCTCCCCCCCTCGAACTACTGTAGCAGTGCCAGCTCACTTCCTCCCTTTTCAAATTACTCCCAAAATTTGAATACAAGTTGAAAAACTACCAAAATACAGATTACACAACATTTCTTGCTCTACAACTTTCATTAAGGAAGTTTAGTCAGATTCCAAATAATTTTTGAATTTGCATTTTAAATTTGAAAAGAGGGTAAAATCCCAACTTTAAGGATTTCAAAATTACTTTCAAATTTTGAATAAAAGATGAAAATATCCAAAAATAAAAGTTGTTCTATTTCTCAAGATCTACAACTTTCTTTTTAGAAAGTTTTTCATGAAACTAAATAATTTTTGAATTGGAGTTTAAAAATTAAAAGGGGACAATTCCCAATTTAAAGAACTTTTGAAATTACTTCAAATTTTATTCAAAAACTTGAAAAACTTTATTTACCAAACTTGTAGAGCTCAAAGAGATGCACAAACTGTATTTTTGAAGTTTTCCCAAATTTTGAATATTTTGAGATGAGATTGAGAAAGAGGTAAAAAGCTTTTGAATTTCGTGGTTTGGAAAGGAATTTCAAAATGAATCTTTGGGCAATTAATTAATAGTGTTGTGGTACTTTTCAAACCCAACCAATGGCATACTGCCAAAGTACAAAGTTCATACTTTGAAATGGTGCCAAAGTTTGGTAACTTTTATTAACAAAAATAATTATGGTTAGCTCCTCAAAAGTGAACTTGAAATACAAATTCCAACACAACCAACTAGGGTTAGGTTTTGGGATTTGAATTCTAATTTCAAATTTGATCCTTCCTTTTGCATTATTTGACTTGTAAAACATGTTTGGGGTGCGAAGTCGGGGTTAATAAGCACTTGTACACACCAAAGTTGGTTTTAGTTGATTGCTTTTAAAAGTAAAACCGAAAGTGAAGTTTAATGATATACACATACGATATAAAAGAGTGCAAACAACCCTAGAATTAGATAAACTCATTTTAGTTATACTTATTAGGGTTTTCTAACCATGAATGCTTATGCAATGATGATGACGACATGGCAAGGTTTAGGTTAACGTAACACCAGAGGTGTTACACTCTTCACCCCGCGCGTGGAGATGCCGATGCGCACCGGATTGGGGAAAAAATTATGCGGAGAGGAAAGGAGGACAGGTTTGCGGCTTCAACTAGCCCCGTTAGCTGCCTTTACCCGATACTCCCTCCGTCCCTTTTTTATTTGTCGTTTCGCCTGGAGACACAAATGCCGGCAATTTTAATAAATAATAAATATCATCGATTAGTATCATAATTAATATCATCGGAAAGATCTTTGGATCTAGTTTTTTAACAAAATTATTTGGAGATATAAATATTGTACATATTTTCTATAAATTAAGTCAAACTTGTGACGTATCCCATCGGCGACGAATAAAAAGGGACGGAGGGAGTAGGCTGCACGAATCTAGAAGCAAATCAACGGTCTAAAATTTGACAGATACAAAACAAATAATAAAACTGTCGACAGACAAATAGCATAAATCATTTCTCAATAATTTGCAGGTTGCAGACATATTTGTTTCCCATCGTCTTCCGCTGGGCAGTCATGTCCGAGCCCGACGTCAGGGCGTCATCAGGCCAACCGAGGTAAAAAGGGAATTCTCAATCCGATTTGAAAGTTACCAAAAAAAAAAAGGTTAAACCGACTGGACTGAAATTGATGTCCCGTTAAAATATGATGAAAATCGTCGTCAACGTGTTTCCACTGATTTATAAGGCTATCAGAAACGTGAATATTATTGCTTTTCATCCTGATACAGACAAAAAAAAAAACCTATTGTACTTTTCATGATGAAATTTAAGCATATCGACAATATAATAATTTGCTAAATGTTTCGGCTATGTCATGATGAATTTGTGGTGGAGGAAACAAATGCTTCTGACACTAAATTTGCAGAGCAACCACACGACGATTCGACGATCTAATGACAAACGCTATTCCTAATACTGTATGACCGTGTAACAAGACGACTCGACTATTAAGGCAACTAATGACTAACTTAGAGGCATCAAAATCCAATCTAACAAGTTTCAAAAAAAAAAAAAAATCCAATCTAACAGCCACCGCCGCCACCACAGCCGCCGCCGCCACCGCCGCATCCGCCGCCACTATGGCCGCCTCCGCCACACCCGCCTCCATGATGTCCGCCGCCGCCGCCGCATCCGCCTCCATGTCCATGATGGCCAGGGTGATCATGCTGCTGATGGTGATGGTGGTGGTGGTGGTGGTGGTGGCCGTGGCCGCCACCACTGGCCACGGCGGCAGCGGCAAAGTTCGAAGACATGTACGCGCTCGCGGCGTCAGTCGCCGTCGTCGTCCCTGACGACCTCGCGGCGCCGCGGCTCGCCGCCGCTGCCGCCGGCCTAACCTTGGTGGGCGCCGGGGCGGACGGCTTCTTCTTGGGCTTGTCGTCGTCATCATGGCCGCAGATGAAGACGGCGAACACGACGATCGAGACGGACACCACGACCATGCAGAGCCCGAGGAACCACGACGAGCCCAGGGCGGCGGACGCCACCGCGCCGCCGCTGGCGCCCGCGAGGATTCTCGCCATGGAAGTGGAACAGCGAGAACAAGAAGATGAATAGCAGCGCGCTTGACGCGGGTCGAGATCGTTACTCGCTTTGCAGTTGGAGAACCCCTTCCCTTATCTAGGATTAACCGGCCGGCCAGATATATATACGTATATATAGAGCTACGGGAAAGGATTATCTTCTTAATTCCTATTCCTAAACGTATCGGATACGAACATGATTATCTCGAACTGTACGGATAGTTAGTTATCAGGACTTTTCGGAGGCTCGGATATGGAGCAGTCTCGACTGGATTCAATTCAATTACGTATATTCAGCAAACTCCTGGCAATTGCATATGTTCGTTCATCTTCCGTACGCCGATCCGTTTTTTTTTCTTTTTGTTCGGCACGGTCGCACCGCACGGACGGCCGGACGGGACTCAGCGTGTCTGGGTTTTTCGTTTTCCGCTGGATCCTCCCGTACGAAGTTATTTTTTCCACAATCCGATGCTCCGTAGGAAGGTGTATGTTTTTTGTTCGTCGCTTGATCTTCCCGTACGTTGTTGGCTCCTTTCCGTGTTCCGTCTGATCAAGTTTTTCCAGCCGGCCAATCCTCCCATATGTTCGTTCCTGTTCTTTCCGATCTGACTTTTTCCTCCCGGCCTCAAGCCTCTCCCCCTCCCCACCCACCCACCCAAAAAATTCTCATGTAAACATAAAAAAAAAATAAAAAACTAAATATAACATTATGGACCTTTCAAGTTTCAACCTTTGACCCTTTTCTATCTAAATTCTAAGAAACAAATATTTCTACCGCTAATTTGTTAATATAGTTTTATTAGACAACTAATAAAAAAAAATAATCAAACCATGAACTGAAATCTTAACCAATTTGTTAACAACCTAGTCTAAAGAAGTGTGTATCTCTAATTTTTGGCCAGGGCTGACAAGCCAACAGCTAAATTCATTCTTATATTCACTTTAATTAAATCTTATAGAACTATAAATTTTTGAGAGTCCTAAAAGGAAATTACAAAACTTGATATTTAACCATACCAACATGGATAGTATAAAAATATTAAAGTTATATTATATTTACGAGTAAATATTTCTATGTGCATCATTCTTGTTCTTGTTTTCCATGAATCTTGATAGCTTTTTACAATATAGTCTTCTAACGTATGAGTTCTATGGCCATCTTTGTTTGCTATAGTCTTCTAACGTATGACACGCACTCTGATCCACTTGGTAAAATACAAACATTTCATATTTTCATTCAGAAATTATTTCTCGTTGTACTAGTGCTGTAGTCTTCTTGTTGTACCGGCCGGGCGTCGCCACCATTCCGTTTGCGTGACCTCTCATCACTCCTTAGCCTTACGCGGTGAGTCTCCGCAGACGTTCTTGACGAGGTGCGTCTACTTTGGGTTGAATGGGAAGCTGGAGAAGGCGGCAGCACCCGATCAGCACTGCAGCATGCCTTGCTGATGCGGACCTGGAGCGCGTCCAGCGACTGGAGTGGAGGACGCCGTCCACGCTGCTCTCCGACGCCGGGATGGATTTCCAGCAGGACGCCGCCGTCGCCGGGCGCCGGCGCACAATGGGTCTTCGTCGAAGTCGAACCTAGGCAACGTCTGATGGAGCTGCCGCTTCCGCAGCCGTCGCTGACGTGGCGCTGAGGACGAGGAGGAGAGGCACAGCGAAAGCGAAAGGAAGCAGTGGTTAGCGATTGGCCATTGTGGTTTCGAGGCCGACGTCAGGCTGCGTGCAGGAACAGGGTGGTATGCGTCTGCTCTGGAGTTGCAAAGGAGAACAGAGTTACGAATCCTGGGATAAGGCTGTTGGTATATTCGAGGATTACTGTAGATGCAAAGGAAAGCAGAGTTTTGCGTGTGCTTTATGCGTCGTTTGCGTCGGCTATATTTCAGTCACTGTAAAATAACAATGCGTCATGGATGTATGCATTCACTGATAAACGTATGAATGAACGAAGAAACAAATTCAAGAAAGGGGCAGGTTTGGTACTGCCATCAATTTTCTCCTTCCCTGCGTCTCTTGGGTCATTGATACAAGGTGTGCCGCTGCAGGACGTTTTGAGTATTTTCGCATGACAATGTTGAAAAGTTGAACGCAGCATCACAAATTCATGAACAGAGTTGACACAGGATGCAGCAAACTCAAGTAGTGGAAAACCGTTGCAGACTACACTATTTGTGAGGGCATACAAGTAGCATTCAGTTCATACAGTCAAAATTATCTACCATATTAGCATTTATAATCACAAAATGAAATATGCCTTGTCTACTAACTGTTTGTATGATCTAAGACTACCACCAACCTGCTACCACCTTTACATCCGGAAAGACATCAGTTACAAAGAATATAAGCACTCTAGGAAATTTAAATTACCTAGAGCACAAAGAATCAGTCTAAGAAATAACTGAAAAAGAAAAAGGATAAACCATGCACCGCTATTTGCTGTTCACGGGTTTATATTGCACTCCCGTAGAAACACTTGATCGTAATTGACGTGTGCTGACCAGTACTTGCGGTATTTGGGCAATCCAATCTCAAGCCAGGGCTTCAAGTTTCCATTGTAGTGGATGACAGCCGCTCGCCTGATATCCTTTTCGTTGACATTTGGGTTGTACCCAAGTCCTAATTGATGCCACGAACGATCAAGAGGGAACGTGCGGTTCCAGAAGGTTACTAGACCAGCAGGGAGGGTACCTAGCTTCCACAGCAGCCTGTTTTCATTCTGCACATAGGAGACGAGTGAGTGAACTATACAAGAAGATAAAGAGTATGACAGTGAACAATGCTCAAATCCTACAGAGTGTACTTTTGTATCAAAATATAGCTGCAACCCTACTAAGATACAGCCTGCACAACTGTTCATGAAGTGCCTGGTAGGAAATTCTATGTATGCATTAGGTCACTACTAACATTTTCAGCTCAAGCATTTGAGTACATACTCTAGTGTAGCAACAGGAACTAGAACCAAATTTCACATGTAAAGCTCATACTCACCAACTTCTGCCAGGTATGGTAGACCTCAGTTATGTTTTGCTTTCTCCACTCAGACAAATCAAACATGTTCATGCCATATGCCCAACCGCAAGCATGTGGATCAAAATTCTTGGCGATAAGAGGGTTTGAGAAGTTGAGGTACTTATCAAACCTATGGAATGCCTGTCTACAGGTCTCGACAGCACCATTAACCTTGCCTTTGAGATCTACCAACCAAAGCGCACTTAGGTCTCGCTGCACTACAGTATCATCGTCCAGAAATAACACCTTGTTAAGCTTTGGGAACATCTCAGGGAGATAGAACCTCAGATGGTTGAGAATTGACAAGTACTTGGGGTTCCGAAACTTGGGATTTTCATCATGCCTAGACTGCCCAGTTCTGAAGTAATAATCAATCATAAACTGGGTTTCCAACTGCTTCAGAACTGGACTGTAGCTTGAATTTAACCATGTAAACTCTTCAATGTTCTGAACCTGAATAGCAGCTTTACCCAAGGGATTAGCCAGGAACCACATTTTCATAGCAGCATAGTTAAGCCTATCTGTCACAACGTGGAATACATGGTTTTCTGGTTTCTGCATTAAATATAGCATCAAAAGGTTAGTGGTGAAAAATGATTAAATCAATTAGAATATTCAGCATAAAAAGAAGTTGATTCTTGATTCACAATAATTAACTGGATGCCTGATTAGCAACTTAATATCTTTCTGAGGCCAAGTGGTATACCTTAGCATGGACAAGAGTTGAGTTAACGACCACTGCAGCAGCCAATACATTGTCTGAAAACAAGGCATAATGATAGAGTCTGGGGTCTTCCAGCTTCTCCACGTAGGGAAAGTCCTTATTCTTTGAGTTGGTGAAATAGTACTCATTTGTAAGCCGCAGTGTAAGGCAATGGAGTCCCTTGGGTAGAGATTTTGCTGCCACTTGCGCTAGATAGTTAGCTTGCCTTTTGTTTGATTCGAGTTGCTGCTCTGTTGAGTGAAGGACAGTTTTGAGCCTATTAACAGCACCAGAGCAACTATCATGAATTTTCCTGACCTTCACCAATGTCTGCTCCATTGCTCTAATTTTGCTGTGGACACTGTTGAGAAAATAGAAAACCATGTCAAAGATGTTTGGTCCAAACAAAAAATACAGCAGCACCAATCATACACCATAACTAGACAGGCTGAATAAAACTCTTAGTAGAACAGGATGTACTTCTGAGGTAATTGCTGATCACTGGTTGCATCGCCTAGTGCTCGCTGTATATCCCTCATCCGTGCACGGAGCTCCCTTGCCAAGCCATGATTACCCCTAGAAGCAAACAATCCAAGGTACATCTTTGCTCTTGTCAGCTGTTCCTTGATGGTGTGGATTGTAGCATCTGACGAAGTTTTGGTTTGATCAGCAATACTATTTGTTGCATGGTGAGCAGTGTTACTGTTACTTGCACTTGTTTGCTGCTCTCTAGTTTTGTTGGATAAACTATGAGTGGCACTTTCCTGGAAAAGTAGGCCTTTAGCAGTTAGATCAAGATAGAACCCTACCTAAACTCAGTGACAAGAACAAATAACACGAACAACAACATGATTCCATATGCTAAAGTGTACAGATATCGCTATACAATAGGAAGCGTGGATACTTATTCTTCTTCATAATATAAATACCGAAGTGACGATTTCATAAGAGTGAAAAATTGGTAATCCACTACGAATATGCCATCTAAACAATAAGCAAACACTACTTACAAGGAAACATTAAAACCTAGATTGATCTTCTACAAGAAAATTTACCTTGATAGAAGGTGAATTGAGGATTCCAACAGCGTTCATTTCTAGTCCATCTGACCCATTTTTGTGCAGCACGTCAGTTGCGTGAGGCAACTCTGTCCCAACTTCTTTTCCGTTCTGCTCACCAACCTCCCTGCTATCCCCGGGCTCACCAGATCCATCTTCCCTTTCCTGGCTTCCCACAACCTCCTTAATGATGCCGTCCTGTCCGAGCCTAGCACTGCCATTCCCCAGGACAACCGGGTCATCTTCCTCCTCCGCGATCCGCAACTCATGCTCCTCCTCCCTGACAGCACCAGCATTTGAGTGTCCAGATGCACGGCTCCCGCTCCCTGCCTCAACCACTTGCCAGTGATCGGTTGCCGATAGCACACGGTTTTTGTGCTCCCCAAGCCTTTCAATTATCAAATCTACAAAACGCATCAATTGGTGGTTTGAGAGCTAGCATAGAAGCGTGAACATTAAAAAAGAAAAAAAGATCTATCTGGACTGGTGCGGAACGAAAACCATCCGTCTCCGTCGTCCGTACCACTACACGATCTAAGACGGCCGAAATGCGGAAATTCCCTTTGGCAAGATGGGTCCAATCGAGATTTCAAAAAGAAAAAGAAGAAGAAAAAAAGAGAGATAGGTCCAATCGAGCAGGAGATAGGGGTGATAAGAAACTCACCTTTGGCGAGAGACACCGCGGACGCCGCCATGTGCGGCCACACCAGATTGGACGCGGCCTCCGGGTCGAACGCGCCGCTCGCCGCTGCGAAAACCAGAACACACCGCGCCCATCAGCCACGAAACCTTCCCGCATTGCCGAGACCACGCGCGGAGGGAGGCCAGACTAGACGAGGGGAAGGGAAGGGAACGGGACGCACCGGTGGAGTCCGGGAGGGGCGCGACCGAGACGGGGAGCCGCCGTATAGCACACGAGGGGCGCGAGCACCGACGCGACGAGGAGCAGCAGCACCACGCCCCGGCACCGCCGCCGGCCCCTGCAGCATTGCCCTCGCCGCCAGTGCCGGCGAGCCTGCGGCCGCCGCTGCTACGGAGGGGAGGGGAAGGAGGGAGAGAGGGGCGGTCGCTTTCCGGTGGGGGCAGGCGCTTATTTTGGTGGGGTGCCGACGGGGTTTTGGGGGCGTCGGCTTGCGCGACGCGAATTTCCGGGGCGGTCCGTGGGTAGGGAGGGTAACGTGCGATCGGTGCCGCCAGGAGCGTGACATCCATGCGATGCGGGAAGATGTCGCCCGTGCGTGCCGCCGCCCTGCCGCGTGCGCGTCGGTTTGCTGGGCCTCGCTTTTGCTCTGGGCACTGGCGGAGCTAGGAAGGGGCCATAGTGGGCTATGGCCCCCCTGCCATCCAACTTTTCTTAAGCTAAATGTATTTAGGAGTAAGAGAAAAACATATCAGTTAAGTAATTTACGATAGCCTTTTCTCCTGTAAAACAGTAGTAAGCATAATCGCTCACCCTAGGCCCTCAAAGATTTGATATTTAGGCATGTTGGAAGAGGAATTGGAGAAGTAATATGATATAATTTTTTTACTTCTAAGTGCTCATTTAAAATCGATGTGATTAGCTATATTTATTTTTGCGTTTTGGGTCTATCCTTACTCATATTTCTTGGATTCATTTCAAATAAAATAATACATGCACTTCTACCTTGCATTAGAAAACTAAATAATTATTTTATTTGCCTATTTAGTACTCTCTCTGTCCTTACTCATTATGGTCTACATGTTAATAAGTTTGACTAGATTTATAGAGAATACTTCCTTCGCCCCTAAAAGAAAGCAGTTTTAGGTGTTCATACCACAAGTTTGACTCAATTTATAAAAAACATGTAATATTTATGCTTCCAAATAACTTTATTAAAAAAACTAGATTTAAAGATCTCTCCGATGATACTAATTATGATACTAATAATTGATGATACTTATTATTTATAAAAGTTACCACCAATTATTTCTTGGGGAGCAAAAGCTACCTTCTTTTTAGGGACGGAGAAAGTACTAATAATATTTATATCTCTAAATAATTTTATATTATTAAAATAGATCAACTATCTGTCTATTGATTACGTACTATAAATATTAATACTTTTTGTATATATTTAGTCAAAGTTACTTCTTAGGAAGTGAAAATGACATAGAAAACAAGACAGAGAGAGAGAGTATGTTTTAATTCTTTTAATTAGGCTTTGGTGATTACAACTTTTTTGTAATTTTGCCCCCCACCCCCCCCCCCCCCCCACACACACACACACAAATTAAGAGGCTGGCTCCGCCACTGGCTCCGGGCACACACACGGTGGAAATGAGACGCACCAAAATTTGCCAAGATTTCAGCTGGATCTGGAAGCACTCGTTTTCGTGTGTTCTCTGCAGGGAGATGTGTGGTGTTTGAGTATGATGAGTTCTCTCAGATTTTCCTTTTTCACGACCGTGCTCATCGTGTATTTCTTTTCTTAGCATTTACTCATCGTGTATTTCATTAAGATGAAGCAATCACAGTACACAAATGGTCACATCCTCGTTTCTCTCAGATTTTGCCGCTGCGTTCACCGGAAGTCTTGCTCTGGCTTCATTAGGTCACCACATGCAGTTTGGCACTTTGAGCAGGTTCAAAGAGATATAATTTCAGGTATAACTCTAAATAATTGCGCAGGTTCACAATCTAAATTGTATTCTTTTTTGTCTGAACTTATATATACTATTTAAATTGTACTTACATTTCTTTTGGGCCTAGGAGGATTTAGATGTGTTGTTGGGCGGTTCTGGTTGGCCCTCAAGCCCTCGCCACACCTCAAGCTAGCGCTGCTGGCACACGGTCGAGCGCGGGACGCATGAGCAACGGCGACCACGTGGCCCTGGCCGCTTCCGTTGTGCTGGGGCCGGCGATGTGCGTGTGGATGAGGATGCAAACCAAAGGGGGGCTCGAGGATATTTGGATGACGACATACGCAAAGCGACTTAGGCCCTGTTTGTTTTCTCTAGTCCCTAAAATTTAGTCCCTAAAGTTTAGTCCTAGTGTGTTTGGTTTAGTGATTAAAAAGGGAATTAAAAGTCAAGATTAAAGAAGGTGTATGTGCTCTCACAACTTAGCCTTTTAGTCCCTTTTAGCTCCCCCTGCTGACTAAAGCTACTAAAGTTTAAGACCTCCAAAAGCAAGGGGCGTTTGGAAGTTTAGGGAAAAAAACGGACTAAACTTTAGTCACTAAAGTTTAGTCCTAGTGATGAAACAAACAGGCCCTTACCTTCCCAAGCAAGTATACTTTCCGTGTTAGGGTTGAGCTGTATTTTTAGTTAATGGCATATTGAATGATTTACATTTTTTTATTTTTTATTTATACCTTGGCTGTTTTAGCGACTCTCTCTCTCTCTCTCTCTCTCTCTCTCTCTCAAAGACGTTTATAGTAGTACGATGATGCATTTTGAAAAGCGTAATATATAAACATCTCAATATGTAATTTGTAGGGGGGGAAGAAGGCAAACAAACCATCTTGTGTGACTGGAGTGAAGACTTGCTTGCAAGCATCGACCCGAGAGAATTTTATTAAGCTTACTTATAAATGCTTAGCATTCAAAATAAAATATAAAATTAGTGATGCGTAACAGTGACATACAAAGAACAAAGCATAGTTAGGGTTAAAGGTGGCAAGCACACTAAAAAATAGCTCATTCTCTAGAATGAAAGAACGTGAAAGGACGAGTTTTTCCGGAGATAATATTAGGCCTCTGAAAACTCCGCTATAGTGATAGAGTCAGAGCTCTTCCAAACATCCTTAAAATGATCATGTATGCATGAGTTTTGAGTTTTGGCTCTATTTAGTTTAGTTCTCACTTGGTCTTTTTATCAAGCTCAGCCTAGGAACATGCACACGTACATTCAACATGCTCAAAGTCATGCTATGGTTTTTATGGTGGTCGTGGATGCAGCACAAGAATAAAAGAAAAAATGAATAAGAAATACTCAAGACCAAATGCAGAAGTGAAATTTACCGTGTTAAATTATTAGTATAGTTCCTAAATTATCCAAGAATAACTAATTTTCCACCAAAATTATTTTAAGCAATCATGTTTCTCTCCAATTTTTGTTTCTCTCCAAATTTTGTCTGAGATTATTATGATCTATAGCAAAATGAAATACATATTTGTGGGTACCATGAGCGACTTATAATTTTAGCTGCACAAAAAAAAAATCCATGCCGAAGAAACATAACTATAGTCACATCTGATAGTCAACGAAAGATGGAATCCGCATTTTTTATTGAATGGTTAATGGGTGAAGCAGTCCAATACGATCACGAGGAATTTACCTAAAGATTAATGGTTTGATTTACAAATGAATGTATTAAGCTATTCTGACAAAGCTTTCTATTCAGCCATCATCTTGTCTAACAAGCTTACCGTAAGCTAATATGTATACCGATGTTTTTTTTTTTCTTCCCACGGATATCCCTTTACCTTTAGACTTGAGTTTTAATCTTCTTTTGTCTTCTCATTTGTGTGAAACTGGTTTGAGTGGTGAACTATTATTTACTCGTTTACATTCAAATTATATTTTAGATGTTCAGATTTTTTATTTTGTTTCTACAATAAAATATAAAAGAAAACTGAAGATGCCATGTTCAATTGACTCCACTTGTCCCCCCTCCCCCACCATAGGTAGGTGTCACTTGCCTCGGTGTGGAGAGGATCATCGCTGAGTCGAATGAGTTTGGAGGTGATGTTGCACAAGAAGTTATTCGAATAATCTAATTTCACCCCAAACATATACTGAGAAGTGTAAAACAAAATAATCGCTGCGTCTTTCTCTTTCAATACATATATGGATTGGAGGCACTTACCTTTTATCAAGACAAAGACCTAAACAAAACTAGCCTATGTCCGATAAGAAACCAAGTAGGAAAGAAATGTATTGGCTCGTTGCCAGTGAGATATTCAGATCTTGTTTGAATGCATTTGTATCCATCACAATCCACACGTCTTAGAGTAGATTGAGATTAAAATTAAACTAAGTTTGACCCTAATCCATTGTACATGAGTGCATCAGTGAATGAGAAGCGGAGTGAAGGATGTGGTGGAAACTGGTTAAAGAGTTTTTTTTTTTTTTGACAACTTAAAAAGAGTTCCTCTGTGTATCGGTGAAATACGAGAAACGGGGATTCGAATGATTTTGTAAAGAATACAGTACTCCTTTTTGCCAGAATGTCTAATGATAACTGTACAGATAAAATAGAACGTGGAACAGAAAGGACACCGGAAAGACACCCATTGTCCATGGTTCTCTACACTCACTTTTCCGTGGTCCTATTGCGGTTTTGCCTGCTCCGTCCCGATCATGATATCAGCAGCACCCACGGACCACGGTCCCCTACAGCGCTGCCTGGAGCCACGTCAGCGTCACGCGGCTGATGATTGGGGGGGTGGTGTGGGGGTGGCTGCTGCCGCAGCGCACTCAATGCCACGCGGGGCTCACCCGCGAAGCATGCGCGGGGAGGGCCCACGTCCGTCCATCTCCATCCTCGACGACGGCCCGCGGCCGCGGGCCATGAGCGCCGACCGCCAGACCGGGTCCACCTCGCCGTCGGCGGCGGCGGCGAGCCACGCGTCGACGCCCTCGAGGAGCGCGCGCCTGCTGGGCGGCGGCGACACCAGCCGGTCCCCGGCACGCCGATGGCCGCGGCGCCCCCGTCGACGAGCGAGCGGAAGAAGACGTCGCGGAGCTCCCACGACGACGTCGACGACCCCGCGGCGGACGCGGGCACGCCCAGGCCCAGGCCCAGCCCGCCGCGGCACTTCTGCCAGGGGAACTGGAACACCCCCGGCGGCCGCCGCGACGCCTCCCCGACGACGTCGCCCAAGCCCAACGCCCCCGCCGCCGCAGCAGCCTCCTCGAAGGGGAAGTCCGGCGGCGCGGCATGGACCTGTTTCTCCTCCTCCTCCTCCCTCGCGCGCTTCGCCTTGCGCTCTGGCGGCCGCTGATCCATGCACACGCACTGCACGTCTGCACCGTATCAGAAATCCACAATTCAGTGGGGAAATCATCGATACTTGCACGGATCACCGCCATCGATCAACTTCCGCAGGTCGCTCTAACGCCTGTCGTTGAACCAGAAACATTATCCATGCATGCTGCGTGATTGTGAAAAACATACAAACACTATCTGCTGCACGCTGTGCACTACGCATGCATCATTGTATTGTATGGTATGGTAGTACCTCGTGCGATCGATGAGACAGAACAGGAGAGAAGGATCGTCGTATGGGAGAGGTTTTGCTTGGTGCTTGGTGCTTGGCGAGGTGGCGGTGTCGATGGGGGTACGAGAGGAGGAAGAAGAAGAAGAAGCAGCAGCTGCGGGGCCGCCCTAAGAGACGGGGGACGCGGACGGGCGATCGAGCGTTTTGCACGCACGCCACGCCATGTCAAGCAAGGCTCGCGCCCGGCTGGCCCTGGCCCTATATATTAACCGAACGCCAGAAACGAACAAACTGATCGAGAAGGAGAGAGACCATGTCACTAGTGCAGCGATAAACCATGCAGATACAGATACAGATACATACACATGCTAGCTCCTTGATCGAGCGCGTGTACATAAGACGCTCATGGCATTGTCACGCTTTGCATTGCCTTGTCGGAGCACTTGGGCTTGGGCGTGGCCGCTTGGGGCGCGGGCGGGGTCAGCAGAGCCGCGCCGGGCCGGCGGGCCGGAACCGCGCCGCGTGCGCTCTCCTGCTTCGCCAAACAAGCAGGAACGAGGAGGGGCTCGTGCCACGCAGGTCGTGCGGTGCAGCAACCCGGAGGCTACCATGACTTCCGCGCCACGGGACGGGGCGGGATCGCGCGTGCGGCGTGTCCAGCGGCAAGGGCAACAGGCGACATCACGTTCACGTACGACGCGCAAAGCCCAACCGCAAGTGGCCTGGCAACAGCTGATGAGCGGGGGCCGGCCGGCACTCGATCGCCAACGCGACGCGCGGCCGCCGGGACGCACCACGTTCGCATGCGCGGGCGGCCGGGCGGGGTCTCCCGTCGCCCTTTCTTTCCTCCGCTACCCTTCTGGTCTCCACGGCAAAGGCAAGGGGGCTCGCTCCATCGGCACCATGATTTGTTGGTTGATTAGTGCCTGTCCAACTGTCGAGCGGATAGATGTAGTATCGGTACCGTGCGAAATTATGCTAGAGCGCATCATCATACTATCGTGCACAACTCACACGTTGCTGCTGCTACCTGGCACAGTGGCACTGCTTGGTCGTGCGACGAAGACGCAACCTGGGAGCGTACGCCACCACCACCCTGCCGCCCTGCGCTTTTAGCCAAAAGAACGAACGCCGCGACCTGGGATTCTGGGGCAGTAGCAGGCTAGCAGCCAGCAGGTTTTGCGGCCGTACGTTCAGCGTCAGGATAAGCGTCCTGGCGTGACCAACTGATGACTCGCGAGTCGCAATAATAGAGGTAACCGATGGCTCCATTTCGCCATGACTATTATCCCGTTGATAACAACAAACTAAGGGGCAAGAAACATGACAAACGCGAAATTGCAAAAGTTCTCAATAAAGCTCTGAGGAGCTGTAGGTGGTAAGCAAAGACACTCTTCGCTTTCAGGTTTCTAAGAAGACACGTTCAGCTACACAATGGTGAGTATGCAGCTTGCCTGGGCACCAGCTACAGAGTGCACAGACTGACGCAGCAGCAACTTGCAAGGTCATGGAGTAGTACAGCACGCCACTCATACAACGCAAATATATCGTATAGGAGGAATGTGTTATCCTAACCTCAGGTTAATGTTTGATCCAACATGGAGTCGCCGGCAAAGTCCGGTACGTCAACACAGAGTAATCACAGTACTCTCTGGTACCATCACCAGTGCAGCATCATTCTCATATCCGGACACACACCACACCAATTCACGATAATGACATGTATACTAGTCTCCTCCACATGGGTAATGGGTTAAACAAACAGGAAGGGTTGCCATTGATTGAAGCGTTTAAACACAGTGTTGAAGCACTGATTTCCTGACATTATCCTGTCATTTACCCGACCTATTATAAGGCTATAACTGACTTACAAGAACTGCTCCATCACAACTCAGCTTGCCAGGCCTTGACCAAAAAGGCGGCAGCCCCCATAAAAAGCCATTGATATTTCTCAGCATAACCTGAAATGCAAAATGTGACACTGAGTAGCAAAATCATCCGCCAGTAAAGAATCATGAACCTATGTCATGTCTAGACTCGCGAACAAACATCATCTCGCAAGCTACCAGTTTATATCAACACAGCAAAATGGATTCTAGAAAGGAAAATTACCTGAAAGAAAGCTATCTCAAGCGCATTCCCACCCAGAGAATCCGAGTTCAGACATTGCACTGCAGGAATGCGGGATGCATTGCATTTCTATGTTCCTCACATGAACCCGTAAGCCAGTCTATCAGGTACACATGGGCAATAACCTGGCTTTTGCAATTGCAAGAATTCATGTCTGCTGGAGTCGCTTTCCACGGAACCATCTTCAGTGCTGCAGAGCACAGCATCCTCAATCAAAAATAATATTTCAGGAAAGATTACACTATAAATGGTACCACATTATGCCGTGCACATCTTCATCATGCAGTCCTGATTGCTTTCACTGCATGAAACCATGGACCATGGCCCACACAATAGCACATGCCCTTCTGAACTCACCATTTCTTTTTGGAAAGAAATGGCAGGAGCTCTACCTAATAGGTAGAAAACTAAATCTTTACAAGCACACTGAGTGGCATGGAACACCAGCCCCTACCTAGCAAGAGGACAGCCCTCCACGGCACACAAAGGAAAACTACAATGCTATAATAAGCTAATCACAAATAGCTAACATAAACACAAGTCATAACCTGGGCAACAGTTTAGAAAGGCGCACCTCTGTTGCAGAATATCTTCTTTTGCCATTGTAGCAACATATGAAGGCAGTAAACTAGCATGTTGGAAGATGCGGCGATTCCTTTCCTTCCAAATATTCCACATGATGTACATTGCGGTGTTGTTAAAGGATTCGTTTCTCTTTTGGAAGGCTGTTCACTGCCATCACCCACCAATTCTCAATCGATTCGAATTACTTTGGTGCAAAGTACTAGGAGCCAGAATAAATCTGTTTCCCAGGCTACAATCTGTTTTGTTTTTTCCTTTTAACAAGGCCAAATATTGTGGAGCAACGACCCTTGGTGCAGCTCCCTGTAGCCAGCTGTTATGCCAGAACTTACCCTTGTTGCCATCGCCAATCGTGACTTCTGTGGAAGCATTAAAGAGTAGGTGATCCTTAGAATTCACCAATACTCGAAATCATCACAATCACCAATAATCTCCACAAGAACAAGAGCCATTGCTGAAATGGTGGAATCTGTTAGTGTCCCTCACAACAATCTCCCTTTTGAATACTTCAGAGACATATTTGAATGCAGAGTGGCAATCCCCACATATCCTAATGTTCTTCATGATCCGAATCGTTGCCCCTGCAGGCATTTTGATCAGTGCAAATGCAAGTGCAATCTTCTCGCTGTGGTACTGCAATTTTGTCTCCCTCTCTTGCTCATTTATATGCAGAAGCACATAATCTGTATTGGGGACATATCCTGCTTTTTTAATCCTCGTGTTTACCTCCTCCCACATCCTATATATCTCTTCTGATTTCGGATGGGTATTGTCATCTGCCACAAACATGTGCACCGAATTCTCAATCTCAACCCAACTGCATGCAGGCTCCTTCTTTACACCGGTTGCCTTCATCATCTTCCTCACTCTAGCAGCATCGTTCCATTGCCCTGTAGAAGCGTATATGTTATACAACAGCACAGGTGGTCCAGTATCATCTGGATCAAGTTCAAAGACATGATCAGCTGCATATTGCCCTATTTTAGCATTCTTATGCATTCTGCAAGCCCCAAGCAAGGCTCCCCAAACAGCAGCTGTTGGTTCCATGGGCATTTTAAAGACAAAGATCAGAGCTTCTTTCAATAAGCCAGCTCGACCAAGAAGATCAACAAAGCTAACATAATGATCGATCTCAGGCTGCACATTATAGTCCTTCATCATGTCAAAGTAGTGTTTGCCCTCCTTCACCAGGCCTCCATGACTACAAGCTGTCAAGACAGAAAGGAAGGTGATCTGATTAAGCTGGATGCCACATTTTCTAATTTCCTCAAAATGAGCAACCGCTTCCTTTCCAAGACCATACTGTGCGAATGCAGTGAGCATTGTGTTCCAAGTAACTAGATCCCTCTGATCCACACGATCAAACACCTTTCTAGCATCAACCATGCTCCCAGACTTTGCATACATGCCAAGCATAGTGTTCCCAACAAAGGCAGTTAGTTTCTGTCCAGACTTAATCATATGTGCATGCACCCATCTGCCCTGCTCAAGAGCACCTATACGAGCGAGCGCAGAGAACACACTCGAGTACGTAAAGTGCGTCGCCTCAAATCCATTCCTCTGCATCTCTGCAAACTTCATCAACGTGGTCTCTCCATCGCCCTTCCTTGCAAACCCCGCAATCAGCGCATTCCAAGACACCTCGTTCTTCGAGTCCAGCCAGTCAAACACCCTAATGGCCATGTCCATTTGTTGACACCGTGCATACATGTCCAGAAGTGCACTCCCCACATAGACGTCCTCATCCCAGTTATACTTCACAGCGAGGACATGCATCTGCTCCCCAATGCCATGGCCACCGCAGGCACCAGCCGCCTTGAGGAGGCTGGTGAACGTGAAGCCGTTGGGCCTGAACCGCGCCCTGAGCATGTTGGGTAGAAGACCGAGGGCCTCTGCCGGCATGTCGTTCTGCGCATACCCGGTGATAAGGTAGGTCCATGAGACCACATCCCGGCGGGGCATTCCGTCAAACACGTGGCGCGCGTCCCACACTGCCCCGCACTTGCAGTACATGTGGATGAGCGAGTTGAGGAGGAAAGCATCGCCTGCGAGCCGGGAGCGGGACAGGTGCGCGTGGATGGCGCGGGCACCGGCGAGGTTCTTCGACTGCGCGCACGCGGCGATGATGGAGTGGTATAGGCGCGGGGTCGGCGCGAGCTCGCCCGCGTGCAGGAGGTCGAGTTCGCGGAGCCCGGAGGCGGAGGTGGCAGGGCTGGAAGGGAAGGAGAAAGGGACGGCGAGGTGAGCTGCCGTGGTGTAGGGCTTGGAGGTTCGGCGACGTAGGAGCTGGTGGAAGAGAAGCTTGTGGTGCTTTCTCATGGAGGCGGCGGTTGGTGTTCGACGTCTGGCCTCAAGCTCTCAACCTCTCAAGAGTCAAGAGTGGCCATGTGTCGCGTGGTAATAAATTCTAAATTATAAGTAGTTTTGATTTTTTTTATACATCCATTTTGCTATATATTAGTCTAGATATAATAATGTGTCCAGATACATAGCAAAATAGATGAAAAAAATTAAAACGACTTATAATTTGGAACGGAGAGAGTATAATGTACGCGTTGCATGCGGACACGTTGAGCATAGATTGAATACTGAGTGATATTGATGCTATGAATTCGTCTTGGCGAAGAATATTTGAGGAATTTTAATGGTTGGGAAATCAAAAAAACAAAAAGAATTTCATTTTCTCCACAACCGGAGCATTCCTTCTACAAGCATTCAAACTTTGCCGATGCACATGCGAATTAGCAAATGACATAAGTAATTCCTCCACCCCAAATTATAACACGTTCCATCGTAAACTATAAGACGTTTGATTTTCTTAATACCAAAATTAACTACTCGTCTTATTCAAAAAAAAATTTATATAAAATATTACCTTTTTTTATCGTGGTTTGCTTTACAATGAAAGGTTTTCAAAATGACTTAGATTTAACTAAATTTGCATAATTTTTTAAATACAATAAGTGGTCAAACTTGGGGTTGAAAAAAAAAAAATCAAACGTTCTATAATTTGAGATAGAAGAAGTAGCAATATTGATTCATTTCAGTAATGGTATGTTTGGATTTTAGGCTAAAAATTAGTCCACCTCGTAAAAAAGATAAAAATTCAAAAACTACACCTTAGACCAGGGTCTTAAAACGGTTCAAATATATTCCCTTGTTTTGAGTTGGTCTTGAAGGCGGTTGTTTAAGCTAAAAAAATCAAGTAAAACTTGATAATAAGGCTATTAAACCATAGAAAATGTCTCTACTAACCTTTAAAAATTATAAATGTCTCTACTAGAAAATGTCTCCAAAACAAATCTCCGAGATAGATTAAGATATGAAGACTTCGTATAGAATATTTAGAGTCCAGCGCAAGTATCTTTAGAAACTTCTAAAACTAGATTAACATTCAATAAAATGAAAAAAAAATCTAAAAGATTAAAAAGTTGACTAAAACATTCTAATTAATGTCTAAATGTGTTTTGAAAACTTTTCGCGATAAGAAAGCATAATACACAACTAGCACGAATGCATTAGCACTAATCTATTATATTCATGTTGATTCCATCTCGTACTCTTTTTTAGAGCAAAGTCTTTAAACAACATAGCTACATTTGGATTTTTATAGATTCTTTGGACATATTTTTATTTTTATAGAGATAAAGCAATTCTTTTAAAGCTTGTAGATAATTTTTTCCATGAGCTCTAAATTTTGATTCTTCATATCCAAATCTATCTCTTTTGACTTCATCAAAAAGAAATTAGAAGGTCAGAGACATTCCCTGTTGTTTAAATCTTTTTGTCAAGTATTTACTAACTTTTTTAATAAAAAAGGCAACCGTTTTCAAAACCGCTTTAACTAGATTGGGTAGGTAATTTAAACGGTTTTAAAGTTACAAAGTAAAATGTTATTTATGAGTTTAAAAATTTAAGAAAAAAAGAAGTAGACTATACGACGGTAATTTTATATTTCAAGTAAAAAAATACATTTTTTTCCTCCTCCCACTGTCGCACGGGCCGCACCGCTTCGTGACGTGACGTCGTGTCGAGCCCGAAACCAGACCGACGCGAAGCCCGCCGCCGACGAGGCGTCGCCTCCACGGGACGGGACCGCCGGTACCAACAGCCAACAGGCCCAGCCTCCACAAGGTGAGGAGGCCGCCACCAGCCCGCCACTCGTCCACCTCCACCCCACCCGAACGGCCGCCAAAGCCAACCAATCTGACGGGACGAGCGCACCCGATTCGATTCGGTTCGCCTTCGCCCCCGCATCCGACCGGGCCGGACTCGGCGAGCCAGCCGCGCGCCCTTTTATAGCCTCGCCGCTGGGCCGGGCACGCACGCCCAGACGAGACCCCCCAGATCAGACGACCCCCGCCGCGCCGAGTTCCCGAGCGAGCGAACCCAACCCACAGCCAAAAAGCAACAAAAGCGCCTCGCCTTTTCCGCGCGCCTCGGTTCTCCGTCACCGAGTCCGAGCGGCGCCCGCGGCGAGGCGAGATGTGCTGCTGCCCGAGCAAGGCGTGCTGCATCTGCACGCTCATCGTGCTGGTGCTGGTGGCCGTCGGCCTCGTCTTCGGCTTCGGCGTCTACACCCGCGGCTTCCACAAGCTCACCAGCAACATCCACCTCCAGGACGCCGCCTACGGCCCCGGCTCCTTCCGCGCCTACGGCGGCCACCTCGCGCCGCCGCCGTACTAGAAGAAGAAGAAGAACCGCCGCCCCACTCCTCCTCCTCCGAGATCTAGGGCTCTTGGTTGCTGGGCGATTCGAGGCCCCACCAGCCCGCTCTCCGTGGAGTTGGACGAACCGCCGCCGCCGCCTGTAAAAAGGATAGGAATCATGGGACTTTAATTGCTTTCTGCATTTTGGTTTCGTTTGAACCAATCGATTTGGATTGGCTAGTAGTGATTCGATTTGTTGTTATTTGTTAAAGACTGAGTGAAATTCGACACCATATTATCATCAATCTGGGTACGTGTTGATTCGTGATTTGGGCAAGCGATTCTTTCGCCCAACCGCTAGCGCCGGCGGTCACACTCACATGGGCGGTGGTCGGAGTTGGTTTGTTCGGCGATCTGAAATTTTCCTGTCGCGTGTACAGGTGCCACTCACGCCAACCGGCGTGGGTGGATTTTGGCCAGATATGGGCGATGGCCGTCGCGGCACGACGACGCACGAAAACTGCGCCGCGTGCTCGCCAGAAAAGTGGTGAGTGCCGTTTACGCCAACCCACCCACCCGATTACCCCAGTCAAGTGGTCGTGTTGTGAACAACTGCTCCTCCTAATGATGTCTATCTACTGATGAGTAAACGAAAAGGCGGTTCTGTTGGATTGCATTTGCACGTCCCACTTTTTGTTTTTGGAACGGCTGCATTACGCGCTGTTGCCGGGACCAATATTTTGCGCTTCGGCTTCTGCATTATGCTGTTGGTGATCGCTCTTGTGTGATGGTCTGCAGAGGCGGAGCCAGGATTTGAACATAGGGGGGGCCGTGCAAAAGCACGACAATCATACATGTCAAAATATACACACAACAAAAGTATACATAACACTTAAATAAATTTTTATGCTATGATACAAAAGAAATCAGAAAAACAAAAAAATGAAGAGAAATTAATTAGTCTCGGCCCTCTAACCTTCACTAATCAATCGATTTTTTTGGTCAAAAAAGAATCATGGCAAAATAGCAAATAGTTAAACGGGGCAAAATAATTAGCACTAGATCCTAAACGTAATGAAAAGTAATTGAATAGTTATTTGAACAGTAAAATAGTCATTTAAATAGACAATTAAGCAGAAACATCGTACACGTAGCATTTAAATGTTGAGTATATGGTGTAAACAACCATTTAGATGAATAGTGGTAGGAACATAGGAGATAAGGAAAATAATAGGAAGACTAATGCTAAGTAATATAGATCCTATTGGAGATTAATTTAGAATGATTAAATAAGTAAAGCAATATTTTTTCAATTAACTAGCTAATTACAGTGTGTGCTATTAGGGACAAACTAATGTTTGGTATAGACGATAACAAAAATAAAATATACGAAGAAAATATTAGGAACACCTAACTTTTATTTATATAAGATCATATTAGAGATTAGTATGGAGTAAGAACAAAAAATTATAATACAAATAGTATCATTAACTAGCTAGTTATCTGAGTAAGAACCTAATTTAGGGGGTGTATTAAGGGAGTAATGGGAAGGTTGGGGGGTGCCAGGCCCCCCTTAGCCCCCCTTCCCTCCGCCACTGACGGTCTGAAATGGATGTTCGTTTCCATGTTTTCCACGTAGAAGATGCTTTTCCACAGTATACAATGACCAGAAATTTATACCAATATAAAAAATATTGGATTAATTAAGGATCTATGTGGTGTATAGACATTGACCATGTCTAATCCTATGCCTAGTATGATTTATCCACAAAATTTCACTATCAAATCCAACTTTATCAAAAATATAAAAGGAAAATAATTCTTGATATCATTATTACGACAAGGGTTTTTAAAAGTTATTATTATAGAAAAAAAAAACTATATCACAAACATTTTAAAAACGTTTACATAGACATATGTCTAATCCTATGCCTAGTACTCTGTCCATCCGCAAAAGAATGCAATTATTGGGCGTGTCAGTCAAACTAGCTCAAATTTGATCAAATTTATGGATCGTTGTAGAATTGAAATCCAAATGTTAGAAAATGAACCAAAATCTCTGAACGTTTAGACAATTAGATCACTACAGAGCCGTTTCCGTTGTTAGTATATCGTTACATTGTTCATGAAGCCAAACCTTCTTTGGCCAGGCTTCATTGCTCATCATCATGCATGCATAATATCCTAACAGATCGAGTTCGTCAAGCTATGGAAATGGGCTTCTTCTTCTTGGTGTTCACGACCCTCACCACCAGGGGCTCCTCACGCGGTGCCGGCCGCGTCCGTCCAACCACACCAGCCGCCCGAACACGTACTCTCCCGGCAGGAAGAACCCTGCCCTGGCCCTGAACGTGACGGTGAACTGCTTTCTCCCCCCCGCCGCGGCGAACTCGAGCCGCCCCGGCCGCACGTCCACGGCCACGCCGCGCGGCGCGCGGACCCTCGCGTAGTACGCGGCGGCGCCGGGGCCGACGTTCCTCACCCTCCTCGTGACGGTGTGCGCGGCGCCGGTCGGGGACAGGTGCGGCACCGCGACCGACGGGTAGTTGAGGTCCTCCGGCCTCGGGCCCGAGCCGGGCAGGCGTGCGCCGCCGCCGCCGCGTGCCCGTCGCCGTCGCCGGCCATGAACGTGGCGATCACCGAGGAGTTGTAGCCCAGCGCGCAGAGGAAGCCGAGGTAGTCCGTGGCGCCGGCGTCGTAGACGAGGCCCGGGTCCGCGGCGCGGTTGGGCTGCACGTGCCCGGCGCCGTAGCCGAACGGCGTCGCGCGGAGGAAGGACGAGTTGCTCATCGGCTTCCCCATGTTGTCCCGCACCCTGGCTGCCAAGACATGAACGAAGCAAAGATTTTTAGGAGGCAAGTTTGTTGCACGTGGCATGCAGTGTGCGGCGATCGTGCTTGCGCTGCTGGCACCGTACGTACCGGTGGTCATGATCGCCGACTTGATCGCGGCAGGGCTCCAGTCAGGGTGGAGGGCCTTGAGGAGCCCGGCGACGCCGGCGACGTGCGGGCACGACATGGAGGTGCCGGACTCGGCGTTGAAGAGGACGCGGCGGCCGTCGAAGGCGAGCCCGGTCGGCCCTGCCTGCCCCGTGAACGCCGCCAGGATGCTGACCCCCGGCGCGGTGATGTCAGGCTGAGCAGGCCGGCAAGAAAACGTGTGCAGGTACAGTTAGGATCGGAGGGACGCAGCAGATGTAGCGCTGGGCGATTGATCACTCGGAAAATAATTGTTTGTATACCTTGAGGATCTGAGGCGTGACGGTGTTGGGCCCCTGCGACGAGAAGGCGGCCATGAACGGCGCCGGCTTCGTGTCCAGCGCGGTGTACGGGACGGTGATGTAGCCAGAAGCCAATCTGCACAAGACGGGGATCTCAGGCATTTATTTAGGCCAAAAACGGGCAAATAAAACATAAAAAAAATAAAAAGGGGCTCAGGCATCAGGCCGAAATGGGCCATCAAAAAGGAAAAAAAACCATAAAAAAGAAAAAATTGGCAAAATATCTGGCCCGGGCAGGGGATCGCATGAAGTTGAAATGGGCAAATGGCCCTTAAAAAATACCAAAAAAAAGAAAAAACAAAAATATTTGGCCCATGCAGGTCTCGAACCTGCGACCTTCGCGTTATTAGCACGACGCTCTAACCAACTGAGCTAATAGGCCAGTTGTGTTAGTGTTCAAACAAATATGGTTTTAAATGAACAAACCTTGTAGAGTTGAGGTAGGCCAAAAGTGCTACTCCATCGGTGTAGGTGATATGGGTGGCAGGAAGAACGTGTGCGTCAGCGATCATCTCGTTCCCGCTAGCCTCATCGTTCACCAGCACCACACCAACTCCGCCAGCCCGGTGCACCGCCTCGCCTTTCTCCACTCGCGCGTTCTTCCCGCGGATGCACACGACGATCTTCCCCCTGACCTTCGCCTTGTCCAGTGCTCCCTCAATGCACAATTTCCTGTGGAAAAAGTAGGTTCATTTCCAGATGATCTCAATTCAGCCATCAGGAAATGGTTTCAGGCTTGCAAGTTTCAGTTAAGACGCTCGAGCTCATGCTTACGCTTGCGTCACTGTTGCATTGGCTCCCTTTGCGTCTTCCGAGCTGATCAGCTGGTAGTACTTGTTGCCAGGAAGGCGCGTCGGCGAGAGACTTTGTCCCTGCCAAAATAAAAGTTTGCATTTTTGACAGATATATATAAGTCTTGGAAGAATACAAATCTGAAAGATGAATTGAGCTACTACTAATAAGTAATACAGCTGTTACTGACTTTGATCCTCTTGTTGTTGCCCAGGACCAGGTACGCGGGGAACTCCCTGTCCATGGTGCTGGCGCCGACGGTGAGCAGCCACGGCGCGGTGTTGGAGACGGTGCCGGCGGCGGGGCCGGAGTTTCCCGCCGAGCAGACGACGGTGACGCCGTGCCTGGCGGCGTGGAAGGAGCCGATGGCCACGCCGTCGCGGAAGTAGTCGGCGGGGAGCCTCCCAGGGACACGGAGAGCACGTGCACGCCGTCGTGGATGGCCGCGTCGAACGCCGCGATGATGTCGGCGTCGAAGCACTCGCTGCCGTTCACGGGGCGCCAGCACACCTTGTACGCCGCGGCGTGCGCCCCGGGCGCCCCGCCCTTGGCCGTGCCGTTGCCGTAGCCGAAGAGGCTGGCCCCGGGACGAACCGCCCCGCCGCCGTGGACAGCGTGTGCGTGCCGTGCCCGTCCGAGTCCCGCGTGCTCGCCGGGCTCGCCTGCTGCTGCTGCGGCCCCACCGTCGCCAGGTACCCCTTGTTGAAGAACCGCGCGCCGATCAGCTTCCTGCAGTAGGGCGGCAAGACGCCAATTACTGTAAAAAACAAGCACGGCGATCGATTCTGCGTCTCAAAATGCGATCCATGCATGACTAGTCGCCAACCAAGCATAAACAGCAACAGTGCTTAAGGCTAATGGTGGTGTCAGCGTCTCAGAAACATCGGTCTTGCGGCGCTCTCATGATTCATGGAGGTGACAAAAGATTTTGCAGTGGTAGAGCAGAGCGATAAGATAAGAATGGATGGTCCAATGATGCAGAAACACTGAGCCTGAGCTGACCGACCGCAGTTCATCAGGTATTCATTCAGGTTTTGGCAGACACTGCACCATAGATTGTCGAGGCGTCGAGCTAGCCGCCGCTGCTGCTGTTGCTGCACCGCATAAGACTATCTGCACTGGACCCGGGAAAAACCGTCCGGGAAGCTCCGCGTCACCAGATTCCGGACCAAACAGCTGCAGCGGCGTCCGGGGAAGGGACGTGGCGTCCGGAATCTCCGTCGCCGGACGCCAAACTTGGCGGCGTAGCGCGCGTCCGGGGAGCGCCTGCGTGGCGCGGGCCCCACGCGCGTCGGAGGAGAGAGGAGAGGCGAAGGTGTGAGGCGGAGGAAAGAGAAGGGTCGGCGAGCTCGCGGAGCGGGGCTCGTGCGCTTCGCCCGGTGTCGCCCGCTACCGCCGGGCCGGCCCGACCCGAGCGCCGAGCCGCCGCTACCGCCATGGCCGGCCATACTGAGCCAGCACTTGTCTTTCGCCCAGCCGCTGACTCCGCTGGGGTTCATAAGGCTGCCGCGGCCGCGCTCTTCAGCCGTTCGCGCGCTGCGCCCGACGCGCGCGCGCGCTCGCGGTCGCGGGCGCTGCGGCGGCGCCGCTCTTACTCGCCTGGCACGGCGCGAGCCGCCGCTTGCTCGGACGGCGGGCGGCCACCGCTGAGCTTCGCCGCCCGCTGGAGAGGCGCCGGCCGTCGAGTGCCGTCTGGCGCTCGCCTGCGCTTCGCGGCCTGACCACCGCGCGCTGCGCTCCTGGCCCGAACGCGCCGCCGCGCTGCGCTGCGGCCCGGCTTCTTGAGCGCAGCTGCGCTCGCCACCGGCCCAGCGAGCGCTTCGCGGCGGCCGAGATTCAGCTATCGAGGGCGAGGCGGAGGTCTCGTGGAGGTCCGATGGAGCCCCGACGCGCCCTCCCGCCGTCGCCGCGCTTCGGCCGCGCGCCCTCCTCAGAAATGCGATTTGCCCGGCTGCTGCGCTCGCCGGACGAGCAGCTACTGCGCTGCACCTCACCGCCCCGCGCCGCCCGGCTGCGGGCCCCAGCGTGCTCACCCGCCGCCCGCGCCCGGCCAAGGCCGCCGGATCCGCAAGGCCGCCTGCCCGGCCAGCGCCAGCCGGACCACGCGTGCCGCCCGCCCGGCCGCACGTGCTCTCTGTGCCCCCGCCGCTCGTCGGCCCCGCGCTTCGCTTCGCCCGTCGCACCGCACTATTTGTGCTTTCGCCTGGGGCGGGGAGGAAGAGGGATGGGCGTGGTGGAGAGAGAAGAGAGAGGAGGGAGGAGAGAGAAAAGGGAGAAGGGAGGGCGTGCGGCGTGGTGGGGAAGAAATAATAAAGAAGAAATGACACGCTGGTCCCACTAGTATAGAGTAGCGATATAGAGGATGAATGAGTGCGGGAGAAATCGATATAGAGAAAAGAATCTCGCTGACCAGGACAGAATATTCCTTTTAGAGGATGAATATGGAGGACGAAGAGTGCGGATAGCCTAGGCCTTGTTCAGTTCGTGAGAAAGTTTTTTTCATGCAACTGTAGCACTTTCGTTTGTATTTGGCAAATATTGTCCAATCGTGGTCCAACTAGGCTCAAAAGATTCGTTACGTGATTAACAACTAAACCGTATAATTAGTTATTTTTTTTACTAACATTTCTTTGCTCCATATATGCAGGTAGAAATTGATGTGATGGGAAAGTTGCATTAAAGTTACAACTTTCATGCCATCTAAACATGACGTAACAATCACAAAACAGGCGCTGCTTCGTGCAGTAACCGTGGACGGATCCGCAATAGGAGTACACATTTTCAAGGCTTTGTGCGTGGATTATCCCGTCCTCTTGGAGCTTTTTCCGAGGATAACTGGCCGAATGGCCGTGGTGTCTGCTTGCGGCTTGTCGATACCTGAAGCTGAAGGCTGAAACCGTGGCCGTGGCGCTGCACCGCAGGCCGCAGCACGCCACCAGTACCGAGCCAGTCGAACTAGACGCCCAGGAACAGGACAATGCGGGTTTGGCACGAAGCGAGCACGGGCACCGAGAGGAAAGGGTGATCAGATCAGATCATCCAGTCACGTAATGTAATCATGGGAAAGTGCACGGCAAAGAGGTCGGAGATCTTTGGGGTTGCAGGCAGCTTGGGCCCTAATGTTTATTATGGCAGCAATCTGTGGTGGCAACAGCGAAAGAGGATCTGCGTGACCGGACCAGCTGCTCTGCCGTCTGCGTGCCCTCAGGACCTCACATGCGTGAGCTTTGACTCGCAGTGCTACTGCTACACTGTGCCACAACAAGATGCACAGTGACAGTTGGGAAAAGAATTGAAATTGATCTTTCCAAACAAAAAGAAGTGAAATTGAGGCTCATGGGATTATCTATGACATTTCTCAAGCATACACTGTCTTTATCTTATTTTAGCCATTTAGATCAATGGCAAGGCATCACAGGCATCTTCGTTAGAATTGTCTCAACTCTACTCTTCCTCCATTGTAGCGAGGGGAAGGGCTGAGTTTGATGTGATGATGTCACCACCCTCCATTGTACCGTAAACATGCCATGATGTTTTTAGGGAGTACTAGCAGGGAGAGCTAAAACACTCGATTTTTAAAATAGGATTCCTATTTGTTTTACATATATTTTTTTTTAACTTTTTTGCTCATGCTTACGTTTTTTAGCCAAAGCTCTTAGTTTGTTCTTCAGCGAGTGCACAATCCATCTCGCTTCCCCGGTTCTAATTCGACCTCGCGAAATCAAATTCATATACCCTAAACTCTAAACCTTTTGCCATTCTTCACATCATCCACTAATGGTCCTCTCCACCCATTGCTTGTTAGGCCTGCCTTCCTCTAGAGAGATGTTCTAAGGCATAGCCTACGGAACACGTTGGAGATCTAAAAAAACATCCATTGCAGGAAGTGTTAAGTTATTAATTCAACTGACACTTATTTTGCAAAATGACAGGAGTAACATGCGCCAATGTGCCAACATGACGAGATCCACTACTGTATGTACGTGTAAAAAGAGACAACTAGGCGTCGGCGCGTCGCACTTGCCTCTGACTCCGAGTCGTAACAAAGCGATTTTGGTAAACCTACCTACTGTTGGAGTTGAATTGAATAGAGGCAGTTCGCAGAGCAAGGCTAAACAAATTAGTAATTCTCTGAAACCGACGCGGCTCTCCTGTCTGTCGCCTACTGTTTAGTTTACGCTCTACGACGCCCGTGCTCTACCAAACCAGGACAAACACGAGTCAAAGACAGAGACACTGTCATTGCCATGCCACGCCACGCATGGGGTTAAAGAAACACGATGAGCACAACCCCAACAAGAGGATAATGGCGTGGATGTTTGTTTACTACTACTACTCGCAGCAGCTAGCCACGACGGTGCGTAACGCACGGCGGCCGAGGCCCGAGCGAGGCAGGTGAGCTGAGACTGAGAGCTGCACGCCGGCATGGATGGGAGGCGAAGCAAACAATGCAGCGAGAGAGTGGGGAGGAGGGAAGGAGGGGGAGACAGACCTGTTGCAGCGAACCTGGGCGTCGTCAGAGGCGTGCTGGTCCTGGCAGATTCCCGCCACCGGGCGGCGCCGGGCCCATGCCGTCGTCCCTGAAGCTGCCGGCCTCCGGCCACACCCCTGCACACACACAAGCAACACGGCCTTAGCTTGTTTAATCATCTCGTCGCACGCGGGCATGGCACCGTCAATACTGTAATGTAATAATCCCGTAGCCCTCGCCCGCGCACGGCAGTCGGCAGCTGGGAGGAACAAGAGACGACGCGCCCGATGGGGGCGGGGGGGGTGGGGTGGGGACTGGGGAGGGGAGCAGCCAAGCAGCCAGCCGGTAGGGGAGATCGGACTTGACTCCACATGCGGGATTCCCTACCGGCTGCCGCCTGCCTGCTTTGCCGCCGCCGCCACCACCATGCCCGTGGCGGTGGCGCCCCCAGGGGCGTACGGCTACTCTGTGCGCCTCTGATTGCGGCAGCAGCAGCCGCAGCCGTGGAAAAGCCCTTTTCATGCTCTGATGAAGACCGCCATGCATCTCTGCCCGCTTTCACGAGCTCAGCCACGTAGTACTATAGTTCCTATACAACGAGTAGTATGCATGTTGCTTCTCACATGCTAGCTAGTAAGTACTCCCTCCGTCACATGGAGTATGTCGTCCGGGAAGCGTGTTTGTGAGGGGGACACGGTTTTCCAACGACAAAGTCCATGGGACACAGGGAGTACCAAACAAGTATTTGTTCGCAAAACGCTAGTTCGTGACTAGTAGGACTTTTGTTGGAGCCTGCTCTAGCTCTACCTTCTCCGCGCCCTATAGCTAGCTACATTGTAGCCATATAAAGACTTGTTTTTTTTACCTCTTTTGTTGAAATAAATTAGGCCGCTGAAACTATTTAGCTTTATTACTAACTCGATCTACCTCAAGCAATAAGCCGGAGATAGAGAAAGCGGTGCTAAAAGTGCCTGAGAAGAGAAAAATGACAGTGAGGAGTACTTTCTCTAGTTAGTGCCACTGCGTTTGGTTTCTTGTTGCTCCTACGTGCTACAACAGTAAAATCCAAGCAAAACCAAGCTCTCGATTCCTCGAGCTGCACCTGCACTGCATGCAAAGCAGCTCCTCCGAGCCCGAGAAGCCGCCCACAACGGCACAACGGCCCCAGAAAAACTGTCGAAAAGCGCCATGAATGCCGCGGCAGGCAGCGGGCGCTGGCAGCCGTTCCCACGGGAGCGGAACAGAAGACTCCAATCCCTCCGCAGCTCCGCTCCGCTCCACCGGCACAAAAACAAAACGCATCGCCAAGCGTGCGTCCGCGTGTGCGCAGATTCTGATTGCAGCCGCTGCCGTGCCGCCTCCGCTCTGCCTGTAATGCGCGCGCCTCACAAGCCAACAGAAGCACCGCAGTCGCAGCAGCTGCTGCTGCTGCTGGCTGCCGCTGCACTCCTCGTCCGGCTTACACGGGTTGGCCTGGCCTTGTGTGATGTGTCCATGAGCTGGCGCAGCAGGATTTGGACTGGTTTTTTTGGGGTCTTTACTAGTGACACACATAGATCGATCTGTCTTGAGAGTGAAGGTGAAGATAGGATTGTTTGGAAGTGTTCTAGTGGTACTATTAGTTCAGTGGCGGGCGAGGGAACGTAGCAAATCCCAGTGAAACGCTCAAGAGATCATGAGCATGACGAAGAGGCGAGAGCGTGTTACCGGTGTCGAGATTGCCGATGACGACGCCTTCGCCGAACCTCGCCTTGGCCCAGATGGAGCCGGGCCTCACCCGGCCACCTTCCTCCTCCATCCCGAGGAACTCCCACGACCGCGTCGTGTGCAGCCGGTGGCCTCGGTTCGGGAACACCGAGACGACGCGCGGATGCCCTGCGCGCCATCGTCGTCGTCGTCACGGAAGAAGAATAATTAATCACATCAGTGTGAACGACATGTATAGCTAGCTAAGCTAGTAGGCGGCGGCGGCGGCGGCGGCAGGAGAACGAAAGAGAGATCGATGGAACACACGAGCGAGCCCACACAGCGCCACACGCACGTACTCGAGACCTCGGCCGCCTCGTCCTCCTCCAGCGTGGCGGCGAAGCCGTTGATGTAGCGGGTGTAGGAGTAGAAGATGGCGTCCTTCGCCCTGGCCTCGCTGCGCAGGACGGAGCCCAGGAGCGCGTAGTGCGAGCTCCGGGCGCGCTCCCGGCAGGACGCCAGCGCCGCGCCCGCCCGCCCATGCGAGTGCCCGCCGAGGTAGACGACGTACGACTGCACGCAAGAGAGAGCGCCCGCCCGGAGAGCAGCCAGCTTCCAGCCGTCAGCACGAAACAGTGACGATGACAACCAAAAGAGAGCGAGCAGGGAGTCAAAGCTCCAGAAGAGTGGGTTACTCTCTACTCGCCTTTTTGGCAGCTGAGGCCGGCTGCTGCAGAGGAGCACAACAAGTGATCAGCAGCAGCGCAGTAGGGAGAAGAAGAGCACGGCGATTTCTCGGACAAGCTGAAGTGCGCATCTCCTTGTGCTGATCTGATGCTTGGACAAACGAACAGCTGGTTGTTGTTGAGGGGAGAGTGCAGCGGCCAGCGGGCAATAGAGTGAGGAGTCGCTAAGGGCGTGTTTGGTTGGTCGTATAAGGGCGTACATGGCCCCTGGGATGCAGCGCACGCGTGTTTGGTTGCCTGGTCTCTCCCTCCGCCCTGTCTCGTGTCATGCAAATCCCCCCTCCTGGCCTGGCCGAGAAAGAACGCCCGATTCGGCCGTTCCTCTTCAGCCTGGCCCGCTCCGTGCTCGGCGAGCTCGCGCGCTTGGAGATTTTCGGCCGGCGGGAGATGGCGCGAACTTGCTAGGGTTACCTCCCCCATTCCCGCCATTCACCGCCTATAAATCCTCCCTCCCGCCTCCTCCCTCTCTTCTTCTTCTTGTCGCTCCTCGTCTGCGCCGCCGGTGGGTGCTCCTTACTTTTTCTCCTCAATCCGCCGTCGTCCTCCTTCAATCTTCTTGTTCTAATGAGTCTCTCTCACTGGATTTGTGGCAGGTGCACTGGATCTGACGCTCCTTGAACCGGGTGAGTTTTTCCCCTAATCTAACTCCATCCTAAAGCTCCGATTTGCAAACCCTAGGTGACAAATGTTGTGGATCTTCCTGCAGGCTCCTCTGATCCGTGTTCTTTCCTGTTCTTGAGGCTCCTCGATCCGTGTTGGCGTGTTCTCGCAGCCCACGCTTGTTGACGTGGGTATTTTGTACATGTTCTCCCCCTCTCGTCCCTCTTTGATTCTCAGAGGCTGCGGTAGTTGATTGTGCGTTCTTGGTCGCAAGTGATGCTTACCGAGATTATGAGGAAGTTCATGTTCTTTGCTAGTTCTTGAGCTATTGCCATTGCCTGTGATGAGGATGGATATTTTAGTACTTGAGCTATTGCCTTTGCCTGTGATGATTTTTTTCTTTAGTCTGAGCTATTGGACATGCCTATGATGATGTCATTTTCTTCAAAGCTTTTGGCCCAAGACCTATGATGATGCATGTTTTTAATGGAGTCATGTTGTCTAGTTGTGGTAGATAGTTGGCATTATTGGTTCTCTTTTACTTGTAGTATAAATGTTGGTAGTAACAATGTGCTTAAACCGATGCATTTTTTAGATGGACTTGCAAGAGAAGCGGCGCTTTCTTATTGCTCGTCTTTGCTGCTCTTATCTTAGTGCTATGTATGCAATGGTGATGGCTAGGATTAGATTGCTTGAGTCTCAACGGCCTCAAATATGTTATGGTCCAATGAGCATTAGGGATGAGGAGAGGCAAAGGAATCTGAATCTAATTTACAACTACAATGATATAGAGTGTGTGAACATGCTTAGAATGAGAAGGGCACCCTTTTTTAGTTTGTGCAACTTGCTTAGGGGACAGAAAAACTGCTTCAAGACAACATAAATTCTTGTGTTGAAGAGCAGGTTGCAATGTTTTTTACATATTGTTGGTCATAACCAACGTTTTTAGAGTAGTAAAGCATCACCGGAGAAGGTCTATAGAAACGGTGCACCGCCATTTCAAAGATGTGTTGTATCTTTGTTGGTGAGTTGAGACAAGAAATGATTAGGCCTCCAAACAATGAGACCCCATTGAAGATTAGCGCAGACCATAGATGGTATCCTTACTTTAAGGTAAACAAAACCTGTCATATAGGTGCTAGGATGTTCTTTGCATAAGCCTTATTAATGTACTATGAATGGATTGGTGTCTGTAGGATTGTGTTGGGGCCATTGATGGGACTCATGTGTATGCTAAGGTTCACCAAGATGCAAGCAAAGCATTTAGGGGTAGAAAGAATGCCCCTACACAAAATGTCTTAGCTGCAGATTAGCTTTGACTTGAAATTCACTTATGTCCTAGCTGGTTGGGAGGGTTACGCTCATGATGCCACCATTCTTGCCGATGCATTGCGAGAGACAGGATGGGTTAAGGGTTGAACCAGGTAATAAAATGTACATTTGACATAACTATTAGATGTAGTTGTCATAAAATGATTTAGCTAACCAACTTACATATTTATTTTAGGCAAATTCTACTTAGTAGATCTTTGGATATGCTTGCCTACCTGGATTTCTTCCTCCATATCGTGGTGTTAGGTACCATCTAAAGGAATATGGCAATAGGAACTACCCAACCAACCCAAAAGAGTTGTATAATTTGAGGCACTCAAGCTTGAGAGTCACTGTGGAAAGGGCTTTTGGTGGTTTGAAGGGACGTTTTCGTATCATTGATACCAACAAACCATTCCATAGGTTTAGGACACAGGTCAAGCTAGTGATTGCATGTTGCATTTTGCATAACCGGATTCTTAGTTTTGGTGCCGATGAGGTCATTCTGAAGAGTTCTCTTGGGTACCAAATGACACCAACACTCAGCTCCATCCCTGCTCATATCGATGACAATGCTGCATGGGCTGCAAAGAGGGATGAATGGGCTAATCACATGTGGGCTAATAGGGGTCTTTCTAGGATCTAGTTATTTTGTATGTGGAATTTGGCCTGTAACTCTTTTCATTCGGACAATTGCTATCATATGATGCTGAACTTGATCTCGAGGCATTTGGGCATTTGCTTTGACAACAAGTATTCTATGATGCTACTTTTTTTCTCGAGGCTTTGGCCAATAGCAATGAGGTTTATTTTTCGGTGATACTACATTTGATCTCGAGGCAATGGCAATAGCAATGATGTGTTTTTTCCATATGATACTACCTTTGTTTTTCGAGGCAATGGCAATAGCAATGATGTTTATTTTCTGTGATACCACACTTGTCTTTGAGGCTTTGGGCATGTGCAATGATGAATAACTTTCATGTGTGGTTGTTTATAACTTGTCTTTGAGTCTTTGGGCATGTGCAATGATGAATTACTTTCATGTTTGGATGTTTATAACTTATGCCGAGGCTTTGAGCATGTGCAATGAGCAATTACTTTCATGTGTGGTTGTTTATACCTTATCTTGCCGAGGCAATGGGCATGTGCAATGATGAATTAGGGTATGGGTGACCAAGAGATGCTATCGATGAGTTTGTGTTTCCCGGAGTTGATGGTGGGTATGTGGTCATTCTTGCCGAGGCCGCTTTGGGGCTGGTTTTTCTGGGGATGGTCTTCTTTGGGGCTGGTGGTGGTCCGGGGTTTGGTGGTCTTTGGGGATGGTCTTCTTGGGGTTTGGTGGTCTTTGGGGCTGGTGGTCTTTCATTTGGTGGTGCTCGGCCAGAGGACCACTCTAAGGTGGATGAGCCCATGTGCGCCTTCATGCTTAAGCGGATGTGCCAACTAATTACCACTTTGGGGTGAGGGACCGATAAAGGGTTCAAAGAGGTACACCTGAAGAAGGTTGCCAAGGCCCTCAATGAGTTTTGTGGTCAGGAGGTGACTAGTACTCAGGTGTATAACCATCTGAGAAAGTGGAGGCAGAGATGGGTGAAGCTGTCCAAGCTTAGGGATCTTAGTGGAGCTCAATGGGATGAGGACAGCTGCATGATTGTTCTTGAGGAGGACCACTACATTGGTCACACCAAGGTATGTAACCTGCAACCTATACATTGAGGTTATGGGCTATATTATTAACTGTTGTTCAGTTCTCACTCATGTTTATTTTCAGGACCACCCCAATGATGCTCCATTGCTGAACAAGCCTATCCAAAACTACAAAGAGATGATGCTGATCTTTGCCAACGGTCAGGCAACAGGAAAGTGGGCTATGGGATCCAATGAGCCACTTGGCACACCTTCTGATATGGCTGAGAGCTCCCACAAGACTGATGCAGCTGAGATACTGCAAAGTGGCAACACTGACACTATTGAGGCTACAATAAAGAATGAGGTGAGCGCTGGTAACAAGAGGAAGAGGTCCTGGCTGTCGCCGATGAGGATATTGTAGTCTTTGGGTGGGATGTCGAGGCGGTGAAAGATGTTGCTAATGCTATCGGAGAGACCAAGGTTGAGGACCGCCACCACGACTTTGTATGGGGCTATCATGTTCATTCCGGGCTTCGGTGAAGAAGCCACGATGTTTGCTTATGGCCACCCTTTGGACCACAAGGCACTTGGCACTTCTTTTGTTCAGTGGTCCGATGCACACAAGGTCTTTGTGGGCTGAGGGGCCATTTGGCCAAGCACTTCTATGTGTGATGTGGCATGACGGCTTGAGGTTGATCCTTTTGTGCGTTCGGTGGTTGCATGTGGTGTGCACTTTGGAGGCTTCTTTTGTGCCCGACTAACAACGGTGGTGGTTGTGTAGTGGAGGCGACCTATTCTTTTTGTGCAGTTCATACGCTTTCCTTACTAACACTAACATATAGTTAGTGTCTTAGATAGTCTGTGCACCCGCTCCCTAGATCAACCTAGCCGGGTGGAGTAATTTGAGACTTGGATTGTGCCTGTTATTTCATTTCGAGAGGCGAGCAGATGCCCATTGCCGGTGATGCTTGTTTCTCGTAATGTCGAGCACTTGCCCATTGCCTATGATGCTTGTTCATGAATCTGAACTCTAGCTTTTTTTATATCGGCCTATGATGCTAATTAATTCTTAAATTCAGGTGGCTATTATTACGTCTTCTTTGAATCATCCATTGCTTTTAGTACTTGTCATTCATCACATCTGCTTGAATCATCCACTGTTAGCAACACTTTTAGTTATTCCTCAAAGTGAAGGCCAACGGTGGGTGCTGGGCAGATTTCATGGGTGTCAAGTTTGCCGACTTGTGGATTTGTATGGATTTGATGATCGATCTTTGCTTGTCGCAACACAACCACCAATGACCTTTAAATTTTACTACATGCTTTGAGGCCTATTTTGCCTGTTATTTCATTCGAGAACTAGTTCATTGCACGTGATGCTTTTTCTTTTGGTCCGAGCACATGTCCATTTGCCTATGACGTCTTTACCTTAAACTGAGCACATGTTCATTGCCTGTGAAGCTTGTTTCCTGTAATCTGAGCACATTCCCATTGGCTATGATGCTTTATCATGAATTTGGGCACATGTTTGTGCCATATTTAGAACTAAATTCCTATGCCTGTGATGGTCTATGGTTCGCCCGAGCACATGTCCTTTGCCCGTGATGTTTTTGCTTGATTCTCGAGCACATGTCCTTTGCCCTGTGATGTCTATGGTTCATTCCGAGCACATGTCCTTGGGCTGTGATGTTTTATCTTTTATTCGAGCACATGTCCTCCGCCTATGACTTATATGTTTTATTCGAGCACTTGCCTTTCCCAAACTGTGAGTTTTCTTTGATTTTATCACTTGAGTTGTTGAGAATGACAATGGTATGTGTCCAACTTCATTCTTTCAAAGCATTTGTCAATTGCCAATCATGCACCGTCATTGATCTTGATTTCTTTTGCAGCAATGGCTTGGCATGTTGTCCACATTGGCGAGGAACCCCGGTGTGTACTCAATTTGGGCGAAGCTCATGCCCAAGTACACCGGTTCCCCGGCAATTTACACAAGAAGTACAGTACACACCAACAAGCTCTTGAAGCCTTCTATGCTCATGGACATGTGGTGCAACCTGAAAACCCACCCTGCTTCAACCTGTGAATGAACCGCTCGATGATGGTCCTGCTTATCAACTTAATCGTGCAGTTATACTTGTAATTATCTTAGTTCTAGTGGTGGTAGTTGGGTTCATCATTTGGAAACTGCTGTAAACTAGCTAGTGGTGGTGGTAATGTTACCACATCATGCAGGAGGTGAGTCTATGCACTTGTATGCAGCCAACCAAACAAGACTGATTGTATTTTGGGATGCAAGCTGAGTAGTGCATGCAGCCTACCAAACATGGGCTCTCCCGACTCGACTCAATGCATACAGGGTACCAAACAGGCACCCCTGCATGCATTTGGCCTGGCCAAATGCAGCCTGGCTGGCTGGGACGGGCCAGGCTGGGGGGAGAAGTGAACCAAACACGCCCTAACTCGCTATGCCTATGCTGGTGCAGAGTGGATGTTCTTGCTTCTGGCCACTGTTGGTTTTATAGGCAGCTGCAGCTCCAATGCAAGGATGGATGTTGGATGACATGGCATTTGGCATGGGGGTGGGTCTTGTCCTAACAACAAAAAGTAGTGGAGCTTTCTGTTTCCCGAAAAGGCCCCTTTTGGTGAGCAAAAAATAGGCGTGCCTTTCGGGTATCTCCCCACCCCCTGGACCTGGCCCTGGCCTGTGAGATTACGCTGATTAAAAGGAAACCTTTGCGGAGATCTTCAGCTGGAGAGGTGATGGTGTCGTCGAACTCGTGCAAAACGCTAGGGCCAGTGGCTCTTTTGAGAAGAAATGATGGTAGGTTTGTTTCTGTGTCTTGTGCAGAGATATTTTTTAGTGTGCATTGTTTGTGCGGACTGACAGAGCACGCGGCTTGTAGGACTGTTTCAATCTCAATGATGCCTGCGCATTATCAGGAATCAATCAGGTGATGAATGAAAGTGTGAAACATGTGACTAGAAACTGCGTGTTGGGCCGGCCGGCCAGCGTGGCGTGCCGCGTGTGGGGGCCCAAAACTTTGCCCGGTCTCCTACTCTCGTCAACGAAAGTCACCTGACGAAGTTGATTCACACCGTTTCAGTGACTTATGATAGCAGCTTGATTTCTTTTATTATGTTAAAGCTATGATTTTTTTGTCGCGTATAAGGTCAAATTCACTCCACTTCACTAGGCACACTAAATTATTGAGCATTATGCCACCTTTAACTAAAGTAGGATAGCCTGTACTACTAGTACTAGTGCAGGAGCATTCGCACTCGACTTGATTGGAAATCACACAGCCTTGTAAAGGCCAGTAAGGGCCTGCGCCTATGTGCTGTGGATGAAGTCGGGCTGGTTCGTGACGGACCTGACCCAAGCCCACTTGTGGTCCTTGGTGTCCACAGGTTGCGCGCCTCGGCGACCTCCACCACGGGGATGTAGCCGTAGTTGCCGTTGATGGGCCCCGGCACGAACCCCGTGTACCCCGCCATGGCGCCGTGGATCGCCGAGTGCGCCAGCAGCGTGCAGTACAGGTTGTCGGCCGCGTTGGCCGCCACGGCGCCGACCATGTACGTCGGGTCGATGTACTTCACCGTCAACACCTCCCCGGCGTGCTCCGCCGCCCACCACGCCGCCAGCTCGGCCTTGAGCCACGCGCCCACGTCCAGCAACGCCGGGTTGCCGGACTCTCGTCGTGCTGCTGCTGCGGGTCGGGTGGTCTCGGGATGAGGCGCTGCCCGGCGCCCTCGGCGACGACGACCACGGCGTGGCCTCTCCCGGAGGCGGCGGTACAGGAACTCGAACAGCCCGCCGGCGCCGCGGAGGTAGAAGTCCTCCTCGGGGATGAGGCAGCAGTCGACGTCGCGGCTGCTGAGCGTGGCGTGCAGCGCGATGTGGCCCGCGCTCCGGCCCATGAGCTTCACGATCCCCACGCCGTTGGCCGCGCTCTCGGCCTCCACGTACGCCGCCACGATGGCCCGCTGCGCCGCCTCCACCGCCGTGTGGAACCCGAAGGAGCGGTCGATGACGCCCACGTCGTTGTCCACCGTCTTCGGGACGCCCGCCACGGCCACGCGGAGGCCGCGCCGCCGGACCTCCTCGGAGATCCGCACCAGCCCGCGCATGGTGCCGTCGCCGCCGACGGCGTACACCTGGTTGAACCCGCGCCGGTCGATGGCGTCCACGATCCTGGCGAGGTCGAACCCGCCGCGCGACGTGCCCAGCGCGGTGCCCCCGAGCTTGTGCCAGTGGTGCACCGTCGCGGGCTCCAGCGGCAGGGGCTCGTCGTCCTCGGAGTAGAACCCGCGGTACCCGTTGCGGACGCCGAAGACGGCGCGCACGCCGTAGAGCTCCCAGAGCCCGACGACGAGCTCCCGGACGACGGTGTTCGTGCCGGGGCAGAGCCCGCCGCAGGTGACTATCGCCGCGCGCACGCGCGCCGGGTCGAACGCGATCTCGCGGCGCGGCCCTGCGCGGTGGTAGGCCGCGTGGCCGCCGCCGCCGTCGGAAGCGGCGGAGGAGGCGTCGAAGAGGATGTCGCGGAGGACGACGTCGGTGGCGGAGATGAAGAAGGCCGGGGAAGGGTGGTACAGCGGGTGACGCGTGATGGGGTTGGGGATGTTCGCGGCGTGGTCGCCGCCCAGGTGATCCGCGAGTGTGGGGAGCCCGTGGAGCGTGAACGACGGCAGCTGCATCTTGCCGTTGTCCATGGCCGTGTCGTGGTGTCTACTCTGTGCTGGTGTCAGTCGGGGCGAACGTGGTGCGCCGTGCTCCGGTGCTCGACCGCCACCGTTTTGTTGGAGGTGCAGGTGCCGGGTGGTAGGGAAAGACTGGAACGTGGCAGGAGAGAGGAGTGCATGGCGCCACGTGGCGTGGGATGGTCACCAGAGCTGGCTCCGTCCACCGGTCAGTTGTTCACCATTGCCTATATGTACTGGGCTGAGATCCTCCGTGAACTTGGAGGCCGGATGCCGAACCATCAGATATCAGTAGATTTTGGGTCGGACATGATGCGTAAAATACTAGAGGAAAAAGTCTATTTTTCATTCCTCAGTTTTCGTAAAAATCTGCTTTTTTCTTCCTAAATTTTAAAACCGGACAAACAATCTCTCTCAATTTTTCAAATCATACACTTTACCTCTCTAGAGTGGTTTCGATGGTGGTTTTGCTATAGTGATAGTGGTTTTGTCTTTTTCATTTTTATTTATTTTGGCTGAATTTTTAAAAAGTCATAGTAAATCACAAAAAGTTTATAAAATAGAAAATCTAATTTTGTTGGACTCCACATGAGTATATCTCAACAATGAACATATAATATGGTATATTTTAATAAAAAGTTTTTGCTAGTATTTTTTTATTCATTTCAGTTGAATATTTAAAAAATTATAGTAAATCATTGAAAAATAATAAAATAGAAAATCTAATTTTGTTGAGTAGGTCTATAAAGTGAATATATAATATGGTACGCTTTAGTCTAATAAAATATATATAGAAGTTATAGTTATGAATTATTTTAATTAATTATAGAAAAGTATAGATCAAAAGTTATAGCAAGAATTTTATACTAAAGTATATCATATTATATGTTTATTTGTAGATCTACTCATGTGGAGTCTAAAAAATTAAATTTTCTATTTTATAATTTTTTCATGATTTACTATGATTTTTTAAAGATTCGGTCAAAATAAATAAAAAAAAAAAAGACTACCAAAACTTTGTACTAAGGCATACCATATTATGAGCCTGCTTGGTTCAAAGCTAATTTTTGCCCAACCAAATTGAGGGCGTGGCCAAAATTTTGGCTCTCATTTGGTTAATGGCTAAAAATTGGTTCACCACCTTAGTTGCCCAAACTTTAGCAAATTTTTATTGGCAAGCCAAAGTTTTGGCTTGCCCTTATTTTGGTTGGCAAAAATTGGATCCTAACCAAGCAGACCCTATATATTCACTATGTATATCTACTCATATGAAGTCCAATAAAATTAGATATTCTATTTTATAAATTTTTTATTTTTTATTATGATTTGTAGGCAAAATAAATAAAAAAAAAAAAAAATCACTATTACTGTAGCAAAACCACCATTAAAACCACTCTAGAGAGGTAAAGCACATGGTTTGAAAAGTTGAGGGAGGTTGCTTGTCTGATTTTAGAGTTCGGAGAGAGGAAAAGTAGACTTTCGCTAAAATTCGAGGAGGAAAAGTTGACTTTTTCCAATACTAGAGACTCATATCGAAGTACTATTTTCTAAAGACAAATTTGAGGTATCAAATTTGAAAACCTAATTTATTCAAACCCGAATACCTATGTGAATTAATCGGGTAACCCAAAACCTTGTAGCTATATAAATCATAATTTTGCTTAGCTCGTGCCCTAACTAATTAATGACCACAGAAACCTTTGCAGTTTATGGGCTAGGACTATGTATTAGCTATGTTTCATAGTGTACTGTTTTTAAGAGTGAGGTGTCGATAATAAAATAAAATAATACCTATGTGCCGCTGCGGCATTACCTTCTGAGAGAAAGAGAAACATTATTTTTTACTAGGAAGAAGTGAAGGACTACATGCCAAACTATATGCTGAACCGGTTTTTCTCAAATAACGCCTAGATGAGGCGTCTAGCTAATTTCAGAAATTTCGGTATGACTATACTTTGCTACTGCTGTGAGGATTGCTACTTGATGTTTCTTTCAGAAGAACAGGTTGTACGTATTCATTATTTATATGCTACTATTGTCATGGTAGATGCCCTACTACAATTTAAATTGGAACTCCACTGTAATAATTTACTCCAATACATTAATGCGTTCCAAGACTCCATATAAAACTGAAGTCTCAAACCTAGTTCACACGGAAAAAGTCTTGCAGTTTACCTGGTGGTTTTTTTCAATTCGAAGTACGTAACCTTCGAAAGTGATCTGATTTGTCCTTGATTATTGGTCAAGTCTTCCTTGTACCTTGCATTGCTGTCCTATCCCTGACCAACAAGAGGAGAGTGTGCAGCATTTGCTCACCTACCGTGCGTTTGCAAGGAGAGCGTGTGGTTTTCATCAGTGTTCACAAATTGGGCCGTAACATTTAGCTCTAGATTTTGATGGCTGCATTTTTACAGATCGGTGTGTACAGTGGATTCCCAATTATTTTCGCAAGGACTACAACTCCTTGGTCATGCTGGTGGCATATGATGGATTTGGAAACATAGAAATGGATATGTTGTTTAGGGAGCATCACCTTTTTGTTACCACCATATAAGATATTAGAGATGAGATCAAGTTGTGGTGTATGACATGAGCTGATGAGCCAAGTTCTCCGTAGCATTGTATATTCATGGATACTTCTTTTTGGTCTACTAGGTCGTGTATCTGGTCTAAAGAAAGTTTTCCTTGGTTTAACTGGACCCAGACGTTCTAGTCATGGCAAGATGCATCTCAATAGAGATGAATTGGTCTTTTGACTAAGAGTTTACGAAGAAAAGGTCAACTGTGTCGGACTACTTGTTTCACAGTTTAGGTTGCAGATAGATTAGTGACCATATTATAATCTTCTATTGACCTAACATCTGAAATTCCTTGTGATTTCTGCAATAAATTCCTTGTGATTTCTGCAGTTGCTGAACCCAGTAGCATATACAGTGACGGGTCCATCAGTATATATGAAGCACCCCGGGAGTTCCACATTGCTTCTCAACTCCATATTCCTATGTTGAGTACCCCTGCAAATTGGTGCTGCTTTACTTTTGATTTCAACTTTGCCCTCCTACACAATTGGGTCTTTTGATGAAGCTCTCTTGCATTACTTAGAAGGGTACATTTTCCACATCGACTTGAGGACAAAGGCAAATTGATCAAACGTGTCAAGGTCCAGCACTCTTATCTCAACAAGAAATAAGCAGGAGAGGATATAGCCTGAATGGAGGGTATTTGGGACTTTTTCATTGACCGAGCCCACATGTCAGGCCTGCCAAACGGTGAAAACACGACGGAACGCGGACGGAATGGCATAGGGGTCAACAAAAATAAACGTCATGGCACAGAAGTAAATTCCAACATTTTAGTGGCTTGGAGGAAACGATCAACTTTCATAATGGCACACAGGGAAAAGTCTCATCTTTCTAAGGAAGGGTTTAGCTAACTTTAGTGTTTCACATACCACACAGCTATTTCTCTTGTTTTTATGACCAAAATAATGGAATTTTTGTTACGTTTTCTTTGTGCAGTTCTACTTCAATATGCCCATCTTAATATTCTTTGCTATAGCTGATACCAAATCTTATGCACAACGTCCATATACTAGGCAATAAACAATGAAATTGTTAAAGGGATATAATTTTCTTGAGACCTGATCTGCTACGATCATTTGGAATACTATCATACTTGCTGAGAGTAGTTGAAATGCATCCTTTATTCCCTTTATTCTTGAGTACATGTAGCTTCTAGGGAGAACAAAAATGGACAAACAATAAGAAGGATAAGGCTGTTCGTTTTGGTGGGGAATCCCCTTCGATCATCTTGGACAAAGGATTACCCAAACAAGGTCTAAATGTGTGGATATCAAAACATTTGCATTGGGTTGTTCACTGTTTCCCTAATTGTGAAAACAATACATGCGAGAAAGAGCCATGATTTCTTTCTTAGCAACAATTCAAGTTGCCAAGTTATTTCTATCTTAACTTACTGGTGAAACCATTTTTTCACAATGCAGCTCTCTTATGCTTACTGTATGTATGTATGTATGTATTGGCTGCTATGTTACTCTGAGAGACTAAAAAAAAAAGTAAATGTAAGGAGGGTATTCTTTTCTAGGAGGAACACACGGGGGAGGAGGAGGCAGCTGGGCTCCTGTGCCTGTGCGCGTTCCATTAGATTGAGGCCAACCCAAAAGCGGACGCGGCGGCACGGCCGGCGGCGAGGTGCCAGGATTGACTCAGGCCGGAGACGCTGCAGTGCCCGATCACTCTGGACCTCATGACGGACCCGTTGACGGTGGCTACTGGCCAGACGTACGAACGCGAGTCCATCACCCGGTGGATCAAGGCTGGATGCCGCACGTGCCCAGGCACCGGCGAAGCGGCTCCGCACCGCCGACGTGGTGCCGAACGCCGCGCTCCGCGGGATCATCGAGCGGATGCTGCTCAGCAACGGAGTCTCGCTTCCGGACCGAAGCAGCTCAGGGCACCGTCACGGCGCGCTCGGCGACACGGCCGTGGCATTCGGGCCGGCCGCCGCAGGCGCTGCCCGTCTCGCTGTCACCTACATCGTCGCCCAGCTCTCGACGGGCTCGACACCGGAGCGCAGGAAGGCGACGTGCGAGGCCCGGAAGCTGTGCAAGCACTGCGTGTTCTACCGTGCGTGCCTCGTGGAGGCCAACGCCGTGCCGTGGCTGCTGTGCCTCCTGTCCTCGACGGACGCGTGCCTGCAGGACAATGCGGTGGCGTCGCTGCTGAACCTGTCGAAGCACCCGCGTGGCCGGGTGGCGCTCTTCGAGGCCGGCGGCGTGGGCCTCGTGGTGGACGTGATTAACGTGGGCGTCAGGGCGGAGGCGCGGCAGAACGCGGCGGCCGTCTGTTCTACTTGTCGTCGAACGCCGAGCACGCCGAGGAGATCGGGCGCATCCCGGAGGCCATCCCGACGCTGGTGCAGCTGATCCGCGACGGCGCGCACCGCGGGCGCAAGAACGCCATGGTCAGCCTCTACGGTCTGCTCCAGTGCGCGAGCAACCACGGCAAGGCCATCGCGGCCGTCGCTGTGGCGGCTCTCGCGGGCCTCATGTGCGTCGTCGACCTGGACGAGAGCTCTCCACCGACGCCGTGACGCTGCTGGCGAGGCTCACGGAGCAGCCGGCAAGCGCGCAGGCCGTGGGGGCGCGGCCGGGCCTCGTGGCCCGAGTCGTCGTGGCTCTCGCCACGACGGCGTCCCGGTCGGGAAGGACCACTGCGTGGCCCTGCTCGTGTCGCTGTGCCGGCACGGCGGGGACAAGGTGGTGGCCATGCTGGCAAACGCGCACAGGCCATTCCTTTGACTTTGGCTTTACTGATCGTGCTGCGTCTGAGCAGGCGAACAAGCGGCAGCCTGCACGCGAGGCACAGCCATGCTCGCCCATGAACGGCACGTGCGCGAGCTCTGCGCCACGATGACGGCGTGCAAGCGAGCTCCCCACGGCCACGGCACTGCGCAGGCGAGATCCGCCGCGGCCTCCGCGAGCGAGGCCAGCAGAACGAAAAAAGAAAGGAAGAAAAGAAAAGGAAGAAAATAAATTTCAGAGGGTAGTTTGGACTTTTCATAGCGTACTTTGACACCGTTAGAGGAAAAAAACGGACGGAATAGCGTAGGGGTCAATAAAAATAAACGTCATGGCACACGTAAGTAAATTCCAACATTTTAGTGGCTTGGAGGAAATGATCAACTTTCATAATGGCACACAGGGAAAAGTCTCTAGAAAGATTTCTGAGTTGCAAATGGTCCTCGTTAATATGAATGTGGTAAAAGATGAACTCGAATGACTAACGCTTTTAGTTCATATGCAAATTTATGTGAAAGGTTACACTAATGAACTAGTGAATATCAATAGAGACATACTCCCTCCGTCCCATATTAGATGACGCTATGGGATGCGTCTTGGTCAAACTTTCTCAACTTTGACTAGATTTGTAGAAAAAAACGTGCAACATTTTCATCTCCAAATAAATTTGTTAAAAAACTAGACTTAAAGATCTTTCCAATGATACTAATTACTTAGCATAAATATTTATATATTTTAATATATAATTGCCGGTATTTTGAAAATGTTGAACGGGAGGCGAGAATGACATCTATTTTGGGGACGGAGGGAGTAGATCAACCATTTTGTTTTGTTGATAATTTGACCGACTAAATTTTCTAGTAACTCTTTAGAAACGACAATTGGGCTACTTTAGTAAGGTTTTGACTCACGCGAAGTAGTTTCTCTAGTGAAATTGAACATGTTTTGGAAAAACTTCTTCAATCACAATTTTTTTAACCTATGCGAAATTTGCGAGGTGGAAACCGAGAGAAGCTATACTTTTACGCTATGCCTCCTCAAAGAGTCGTTTTAGCACCCACCGTTTGGCATTGGAGCCAACGTCATGCCAAAAAGACCTTTATGTACTAGAAAAAAACTATTCATAGCTTTGATAGAAAAAAACTATTCATAGCTTTGATATTATAAGAAAATATTAACAGTTGCTACACAAATATTTGAAAAATACCCTATAGTTTTGATTATCTACGACTAATAATCAATCGAGGTCCCAAATATTTACATATATACCCCTGACCCGGGAGCCTGCTGTTTGCAGAATGCCTCCTAGTCGGTCTCAGACTCTCATCGATCCCTCCCCGAGTCCCCGCGGGCCACGGCTTCGCCTCCCGGGCTCCGGCTACCGCCGGCCAGCAAGATGCCGCCGCCTCGCGTCCGTCCTTCCTAGCAGTGAACCCTGATGAGGATCGGATAGCCTCACCCCACCATCTCCCGCCCAATCTCTAACATCCCAGCCCTCTAGTCCTCTGCTCGTGCTGCTACGGAGCATCCACAACGCTTGGGCTTGTAGCGCTGGGCGCCTCGGCCGGGCATGGCAGCTTTGGTCCTTGTGAGCGCGCCTCAGTCTCTCAGGGACTGCGAAGGTCGGAGCCTATGCCCATCCGCACGTACGCAACTGGGGCGGCGCCTTGTTGCTACGACTTGAGAGGCGAGCTCCAAGCTTTTTAATGTCTTGGATGGCTTGCGAATTACCAAGAGGAGGAGCAGAGATTGGTTGCGACTTCCAGCACAATCGGTACCTTTTGATTCCCCGAGCCTTCATTCACGCACCTTTCATCTGCACCTTTAATTGGTTCATTTGTTACGACAAAAAAAGAATTCGGGAACTGAACTTTTTGCTCTATTCCAATGAAATAAATAAATTTCATTTTCTTGCTTATATTGTTTGCACAATTGAGAGGAAATTAATGTTTCTATGTCCTTTTATCCTTAACTTACAACATTTTTCCACCATTCCCCAGCTGAAAACCATTATGGAAGTAATAGTAGCATCAGGGCTATATACTGTTCATACATCTTCTTGTCCCTGCAAGTGCAAGTACTCCCAGGATAATTCATCTATTTCATCAATTTTCTGCAAGCCTGCAGGTATTTCAAATGGTTAGCATATCAGATTTCAATAAAATCAAGTCTTATTTAATAACTATGTTTCACTTAATAGTTAGTATTTCCTATTTTGATAAAAAGTTGTATTACTTTTGTAGGTATGATGTAAAAGGTTGGAATCTGTACATAAGATTTCATCTTAGTTATTGCAATTATATTGTGCTGGCATACTGAAGTCAAACTGCACAGAGAGAAATGGTAGAAGTTGTTCTTCTTCTAGTCATAAAAAAGATTGGAATAGCTGTGGCATGTGAAACACTGAAGTTAGCCAAACCCTTGCTTGGAAAGAATTCGGAATTGCAAATGGCACTTCCAGATAACATGAAATTGATAAAAGACGAACTTGAGGTTATCAATGCATTTCTTAAAGAAGTTGGCATCAAGGATTGCAATAATGAAGTCATACAAACTTTGACAAGGCAAGTCTGAAGGTTGGCGTATGATATGGAAGACACTGTGGACCTATTTATGTATCGTATCAGTGAGTACCAACAGAGAGAGACATGGAATTGTGTGAAGAAATTTTTCAAGAAACATCAATCTTTATTTTCACTTGATGAAATTGCCATCAAAGTAGATATAATAAACAAAGAAGTTGTGGAACTTTCAAAAAGAATAGGTCGTTGGGCCCAACCAATAACTGGTATGAATTTTATTCCAGCTGTAAACTATGACAGCGAGCAGCAACTATATCATCCTGGACACGATCATTCAATCAATGACAATGAACTTGTAGGAATTGATAAAAATAGAGAAATCTTGATTAATTCACTGCATCTGGAGGATACCCCTCTCCGTATCATTGCTGTTTGGGGTATGGGCGGCCTCGGAAAAAGCACCCTTGTCAATAATGTCTACAAAACTGAAGCAGTAATATCAAAGTTCAATTGCCATGCATGGGTTTCTATCTCCCAATCATATAAGATAAACGATATTTGGAGAAACATGCTGAAAGAAATCCATGGAAATGACAATAGAGCATTTGATGCTGGAGGTATGGATAGTGCAGAACTAAGAGTGATGCTGAAAAAAGTTCTGGAGAGAAAGAGGTACTTGATTATATTGGATGATGTCTGGACGGCTGAAGTTCTTTTTAAAATTAGAGAGATTCTTGTCGATAATGGCTTAGGAAGCAGAGTGATAATCACGACAAGAATTGAGGAAGTAGCTTCAATAGCTGAGGCTGGTTGTAAAATCAAGGTCGAGCCTTTAAATGACCATGATGCATGGCTTCTATTTTGCAGGAAGGCATTTCCAAAAACTAAAAATCATATTTGTCCCCCAGAACTACATCAGTGTGGTAAAGACATAGTGGATAAATGTGATGGTTTACCATTAGCTCTTGTAGCAATAGGGAGTTTATTGTCCCTCAAAATGAGGAATAATAAAGAATGGCGGCTATTTTATAATCAACTCATTTCAGAGCTACACAGCAATGAGAATTTAAACCGTGTGCAAAAGATTCTAAATCTAAGCTACAAGTACCTGCCAAACAATTTGAAGAATTGTTTCTTATATTGTGCTATGTTCCCAGAAGACTACCTGATGCATAGAAAAAGATTGATTAGATTGTGGATCAGTGAAGGGTTTATTGAACACACAGAAGGATGCAGCTTAAAAGATGTTGGTGAAATGTATCTGACAGAACTCATTCAGAGAAGCATGTTTCAGGTTGTAGCAAGGAACAGTTTTGATAGGATCCAATGTCTCTGTATGCATGATCTTGTTCGTGAACTGGCCATTTTCCAATCGAAGAAAGAAAATTTCTGTGCAATTTATGATGACACTTATGGGGTGGTGCAGGTGGGATTACATCCTCGTCGCATGTCAGTACTCCGGTGCAACAATGGCATTCAATCCAGCATGGATCCATCCAGGCTTCGCACCATTATAGCATTTGACACCTGCATGTCATCATGTTCATGGTATTCTTTTATTCCATCTGAGTCTAAGTACCTTACAGTATTAGACTTATCTGGCTTGCCTATTGAGGATATTCCTAATTCAATTGGGGAGCTATTCAACCTTAGGTATCTGTACCTAAATGACACAAATGTGAAGGAACTCCCTAAATCTATTACAAAGCTCCATAATTTACAAACATTGAGCCTTGAACGCACACATGCACTGAATTTTCCACACGGGTTTTCTAAACTGAAGAAATTGCGTCACCTCCTTATTTGGAAATTGCTAGATGCAACGTACAGAAGTTTCCATAATTGGGAATCTATGGAGCCATTTGATGGCTTCTGGTATTTAAAGGAATTGCAATCTTTGAACGAAGTTCGAGCAACTAAAATGTTTGTTGCAAAACTAGTTGATTTATCCCAGCTGAGATCTCTTACCATTACTTATTTGAGAAGTAGCCATTGTGCACAATTGTGCTACTCTTTATCGAAGATGCACCAACTTACGAAATTAAACATAAGAGCCATCAATGAAGCTGAGCTCCTCCTGCTTGAAGATTTGACATTGCAAAATCCTCTTGAAAAGCTAGAATTGGCAGGGAGGTTGTCTGAAGGAACTTTGGAATCTCCCTTTTTCTCAACTCACGGAAGTCAACTACTGCTAATGGAGCTAGCATGGTGTCAACTCATAGATAGTCCAGTGCCACAACTTTCTGAATTGTCGAATTTAACTGAGTTACGTCTTACAAGGGCATATACTGGACAACAGCTAAACTTCCATGGCAAGATGTTCCAAAAGCTGAAGAAGGTAGTTTTGTGGGATTTGCCGCAGGTCAATCAAATATCCATATATGAGGGAGCTTTGGTCAGCCTTGAATATCTTCACATTGATAGCCTCAAGAAATTATGGGGACGTCCCTCTTGGTATCAAATTTCTCAATTCTATCAAAGAAGCATACTTTACTAGGATGCATTCTGAATTTGTGAGGAACCTTGAAATGGGAAAGCTAAGTCAAATTCCCAAGGTCTACTGGTCAACAGAAGGTAAGTGGAATCAACTTCCCAACCAATATAGCTTTATGCTTGCACCTTTAATATGTATGATGTTTATCGGCTAGAAACAAAACGTTCCTAGAAGTGGGATGATCCTATACAAAAAACAGGGATGTGACATTATATCATCACATCTCCAAACCAAACGTATGTTTAGAATTTAGATTATCTATTAATGATAAAGGTAGATAATTTGCATCTAAGGCTTACTTTAGATTAATTTTATAGCGGCATAGGTGTATAATTTAGAACAAATTTGGGGGTTACTATATGATAACTTTAATAATAGAGTGATTGCTTAATTTAGATACATGTTACATTGGATTATCTTTTATAGTGGAGTAGCTAGGTAATTTTATGCAAATTTTGGGTATTAATATATTTTATTTTTTTTTATATAATTGCAAATGTGTTCACATTTTATAAAGTGTAATATACTTCCTCCATTTCAAATTATAAGTCATTCCAACTTTCATGGAGAGTCAAAGCATCTCAAGTTTGATCAAAATTATAAAAAGAACTACAAAAAATTATGACATCAAATAGATATACTATGAAAATATAATTAATGAAGAATCTAGTGATACTTATTTGGTATAATAATTTTTATTATTTTATTTATTATATAAATTTGGTCAAACTTAAAATGTTTTGACTCTCTAAGAATGCTGGAGTATTCAGTAGCTCCTAGTGCTCATGATTATCAGAGTATTGAATTGATTTGAGAATTCTAGTGTTTTTCCTGCAAATTTCATGATTATTAAAGTAGAGATTCTACAAGAGCTTTCAATTAGTAATAGTGAAATATCCACTTTATGACTCCACTTCTACTTTAAATGCAGGAGTGTCCTCAGTTCAATCAGAAACCGCTAAGCTGCCTGGACCACCACAATGGCGCATTTTAAGCGGATCAGGGTGGGTTTTCATCTAATCTGTCTTGTGAGACTGGTGTGGATGCAATACCGACACATTATTAGTGTTGTAATTTTGATCCATTGTGGCCCAGCCTATATTTTTTTTTATCATTATTCCAAACGTAAAGAGGTTACCCTTACACGATGTGAAGATGTTGTAAGAGATGGGGTATACATAAGCAGATTTTTGAAGAAACTCTGTTTCTTCAGCAAGCTCAAGCTTCTCATAGTTTTCAGTTACTCCTTTGGTCACTATGGTAGTGGGTAGCAAGTTGAAGGCCGGTCACTATGGTGGTGGGTAGCAAGTTGAAGGCCGGTCTTTATTTAGCGCTCATGCCGCTTCACGTTCACAATGCACAATTTCTAACTACCGATGGTTGTATCTACACAGAAACGTTCTTTCTGACGCTCTCAGTGCTGATACATAATGGGCTCTACCTTGTACACAAAACACTAGGTCATTTCTAGCACAAATTAAACTGTGTCTAGCACAAGATGTCTACTAATATGCCTCTGAGTCAGCAGCGTTGCAGAAAACAGACTCGACTACTGATGGTTGCATCTACGCAGAAACATTCTTTCTGATGCTGTCAGTGCTGATACATAATGGGCTCTACCTTGTACACAAAACACTAGGTCATTTCTAGCACAAATTAAACTAGTGTCTAGCACAAGATGTCTCATGTCTGGAGAGGCCAAGTTCCTCTACCCGATCGATCCTCCTCTCAGATACACATAGACGTTCCATTATCTTTTTTTTGGGGGGGATACACATAGATGTCCGAGGTCCAAGGTTCTGGGGACTAACCTTCACTGACAACCTACGCGATCATCATCTTGTTCAGCCGCTCCTCTGAATGGATTCCCTGTTGCATTGTTCCAAGAAGGCAGAAGAATAGCTCAAGCCGGCTGTTCCAGGCATCATCGTAGTTTTCCTCTGGACTTCAGACTCCCCCTGCAGACACCATCCGTGCCTCTGAACAGAACCCCAGTGTTGTTGTTCCATGAAAGCAGAAGAATAACTCAAGCCGGCTGCTCCAGGCATCACAACTTTCCTCTGCACTTCACATTCGCTCTGCAGATACCTTTGGGTCCTCTGAACAGAGTCCTGGTGTCGTTCTTTCAAGAAGTTAGAAGAATAGCTCAAGCCGACTGCTCCAGGCATCATAGCTTTCCTCCGCACTTCACACTCCCTCTGCAGACACCTTTGGTGTTCGAAGTAAGAACAGTAATCATATCCTGGCTGACCAGCGATACTTCTCTGCTGATGCCAAGGCTGCTTCAAGAGTGCAAGGAGATTGGGAAATGTGGTTCTGCAGTTTGGTAGAGGAATGCAGCCTGGAGCAGACAACTCATTTGGCGATGGCCCTGGGACGCAGAAGCTTGGCTGTTGATGTACATGTCCTGGCAGACCACCGATAATTCCCTGTTGACACCAAGGCTGCTTCAAGACTGCAAGGTGATTGGCAAATGCGTTTCTGCAGATTGGCAGAGGAATGCCGCTTGGAGCAGACAATTCATTAGGTGATGGCCCTGGGATGCTGAAATTTGGCAGTTGATGTAAAGGAGCCCTCACAGTGCCATCCAAGTTTAGTGAAAGACCTGACTGTCGCCTTTGAGCAACTATGTAAGGCTGCAGTGGTATCGGCATGCGAACTGTGTTAGCTGGTGGAGCAAAATGTAACCACGGCCATGCTTGAACAAGTGGAAGTGATTCCAGATTGCGAAAAGGGACATTGCTGCCTCAAGGGATGAGGTTGAACCAGCACTGTTTTGACTCTCTTTCTTCTGTCTCTTCAAGTCTCCTATTTGAAACTTGAATGTGCAAGAATGACCAAGATCGAATGGTTGGTCACACCTTGTACCATCTCCTCTCTTTTGGTTATAACCAGGATAGTCTGACTTTTGGAAACTTTCCTTCGCAAACATAATAAGAGAAGACTCAGAGGCTAAGTGCTCAAGATCCCATCTTTCGTATGGCCCTCCTCTCTTGTGTCTGACATGGATTTCCCCATAAGGCATAAGAAGATGGCGTGCATTGCTGAAAAAATCCTTCAATAGCTTCTTGTGCAAACTAAATGTCAAGAGCAGATGATTAATACAGAGATAAGTAACAAAATAAGTATTATGAATGAAACTTGTTAAACCTGAAGAAAAAAATCAGTAAGAAACCATCTGTTTTTTTTTGAACAAGAAACCATCTTTTAAGTACTTAATTACCATTGTAATATTTTTTTCGTCACAAGTATTGATCTTGTTTAATATGTATAGATAGCATTCAATTAACAAACATTCCAATAACTACTCTAGTATAGTGCTCCTACATCGAATTAACTAACAAAAACTACTATAAAGTTCTGAAAAAAAGGATAAAACACAAATGACTATAAAACCACCAATACTGTTCTTAGCTTATTGTTCTTGCATCAGAGGTTGGCACATGGGAACCCTTTGTATCATAAGATCTGAGGTAAAATGTCATGTTGAGGGCGGATGAGATAGGGTCATTATTCTTCAGGTAAAACATCTACTATATTACTTAACTCTTATAGTCTCGAGTCTCCTACTCTGCAGGAGTGCAGTTTTTTTTATTTAAAAAAAGAAAAGAAAAACAGGAGCCATATAAGGATTTTTAGTCAATATCTAGAAACAATTTCTGTAGTGATCAGCAGTCCTAGAAAGAAGATCCAAAAAGGAAATGGCTTCACTGATGACCTGTCAATGCTACTTGCATTAGCAGATGGGTTTTATAAACAAAAAGGCATTTTTTAGATAGTGTTATAAACAAAAAAGGCTAGCCCCACTGCTAGTCAGTTCAAGATTTCAGAAATTCACTAAGGAAACCCCCCCCCCCCAAAAAAAAAATTATATATATATATATATATATATATATATATATATATATATATATATATATATATATATATATATATATATAAGGACTAAGACAAACTACAATACACCTTCATACATTGAGACTAGCAACAACTGTCATTCTAGGATTTAGTCCAACTTTAAATACAAAAAAACATAATAAAATTGTGCACATACTTGATCATATGCACGTCGTCCTCTTTTCCTTTGAAACCAGCATGAGGAAAATTAAAGACAATCCGATCAAACCGTCTGTTTGTCAGGTCAGTGTGAAATTTCATTCTTTTCACATCAATGCCATGCAAAACCGTGGTTTTCAGTCTTTTCAGCTTCGTTGTATTTGACTCTGCATCGCTATATTTTCCTATCAATGCCTCTACACAAGAAGAATAGACCACAATAAATGCAGAAAAAAATAGTTATGTACAGCTGTTCCTGACCCCAGAATCAAACAGATGATCAAGCTTAGGTAAGACATCAGGTCAATGCTAAAAAATAGAATGAAACAACTAGGAAACATAGAAGCTATTGAAGGATAACCTTTTTCCTAAAGAAAAATAGAAACAGTGGTGTTACACGAAGTTAAATCAGGACATTTAACTGGATAGCCAAAATAGTGTTCCTTTGGCTGAATGTTAATGTTCCCCATGGTTTTACCTCCATTTCTCTTTCCCCACTAGGGTAATAAAGAAATTGCTTTTGTGGCCTTACCAGTCCTTGTATCGTCCTTGACATAATTTGCGTACTAAAGTAAATCTTGTGCCGCAAGGTACAAAAACCATATGAAAGCAACAGATAGTTACCCGTATGTCATACCCAGTTTTAAGAATAAAACTGAATACAAAACCATATGTGTGCCCAGAGATCAATCACACACATATAGAGACAAACCACTGGAGTATCAAGCTCAGTGCCTTTATTACATCACGAATAGTACTTTATTACATAAATTTATTCAAAGTCTCGGCGGAAACGAAATAAGATAACTAGCACTCCGATAGACTCCAAAGCCCACGAGGGGCGTCAACTGGTGAAGCACAAGACTAGTAGTCCTCATCAGAGTCCTCATAGACACGATTATCTGTTACCCATCCGGGATTTTCCAAGTAATAAAAATAAACAAGCGTAAGTACATGTCGTACTTAACAAGAATAACATGGGGTTAATGAGGCTCAAAAGGCTGACCACGGTTCTGACGGTTGGCAACTTTTATCATATCTTAATTTTAGCAAAGTGAGTAGCAACAAGTAGCATAAATCCCAATTAAACCATATGATCATGTAAACAATGATTAAAGTATAGCAAAAACAATACTCAAAAGTTTTTCAGCGCATAAATCATTATTCTATAAGAAGTCCGGGCCGCTCGTGACCGAGAGCACAATTTGTTATAACAGTTTAACACTCTGCGAGAGGTTGTACACTTTCACCGTGAGTCGTGATTCCCATATGCTTGGGTTAATTACTCCCATACTACACTTGCCGAGGTGCATAGCGGGGGTTTCACTATGAAGTCTTTCAAAGGGTCGTCTAACAAGTTAGGGCCGCTAGGTTTCCTCGACAAGCGGACATAGAATCCCCCTTCCAAATGGTTCACACCGCGGCGGCAACACATGAGGGACGAAGCCACGCTATGCCCATCGTGTAAAGCCCCTTTTGCGCCACAAGGGTAACCTCTAACAAGCTAGAAGATGATCCTCATACTTGACTAAAGCCCGAGCCATATAGCCCCCCACGGTTTGTCTTGTAAGTCCGGGTGCTCACTTACGAGATAAGTCCTTAGGGAGGACAAGAGCAAACAGTACTCTTCCCCTTTAATTTTCCGTTGCTAAAAAGCGAGTTTTAAACCTTTGTTGCATATAGCATTAATCATGTTACAGATCATAATGGTTATTCATTAAGCACTAGCATAAGCTACCCAAATGCATAAACCCACGGTAGTCAAGGTACAAGATACAATTGCTAGGAAATCCTTAGTGGTAAACAAGGAAGACACATGCAATATGAATTTAATGATTAATGGTGAATAGGTAACAAGGATGATCCCATGCTATACTTGCCTTGCTCAACGAACCCTTGGTGATACGGCTCGTCAAAGTACTCGATCACCGGCGTATTGCTCACCGTCTATACTCCACAACAAGCAACATACAAACATCCAAAAGCGCAATCATGCATAGCAAACAAGAGTATAGATTAGAACAGTACACCAATATCATAAAACAAAGATTAAAAAGTTTAGAAAACGAATCTACGCATCGCTAGGAGCACCTGAGGCGTTTGGATCACCAAAATCGGAGTTAAAGCGGAGAAACTATGAATTAAATAAGATCCTCTCTACATCACTAATAAATTAAATCTAATCTCAAAATTAAAAGTTGGTAAACCTGGATACAGATTGATAAACTTGTAGAGAAACTAATCACGATCCTAACGCAACTTGAACGGATCAAATCGGAGTTAAAATGTAGATTTTATAAGCAAAACTGTGCAGTGGCAATTCTGTAAATATTCAGTTTCGACTTTCAGATTTAAAATAAAGAAAATCCGAAAATCAGAAAAGGGCAGGGATGGCGGGCAGTATTCTGGAAAAATTGAGGGTCTCTTTAGAATATATGCCGCGAAGGGGTATCTTCTAATCTTGACCCTTGATCTCAGATCGGATGGCAGGGAATTGATAGAAGGGAGGGAGGAAGAAGGGCCTGCTGGCCGGGAACAATGCAGGCACGACGGACTCCATTGTTGACGGCCAAGAGCTCGCCGGCGTTCACGGAACTCGGCCTACGGAGCACTACAGGAAGAACCGAAGACACCGGGCGAAAGAGGAGTGGACAGTGAGCTCACCCAGGGGATTCGCGACTGCGGAAGCGGATGGAGACTCCGCGCAGTTCAACGGGCGGCGACGGCGTTCTGTCAAACAACGGCGGCCGTATGAGCAAAAAGAAAATGAAAAAGGATGGACCTAGCACTCTGGGAGGTGCTTCACCTTGGTCCGAAACTAGGCAGCAGGTTCAGACGACGGAGAACGATGGAGCGACGAGGACACGTTCGACTCCGGCGGCTAGGGCGCGGCGTCGTCATTTGGTAGCTCGGCGGCGGCTGCTGCGTAGGATTGGATGGAGGCGGTGGCGTGCAGGGGCTCGGCTTTTATAGCCCAGGGGTGGTGCCGTGCATGGAAAGGGCAGGATCAAACATCGATCCGTGCATGGCCATGAAAGGAAAGCTCGGCTTATTCTTTTGGAAAGTCTTTGGAGGTAGAAGAAAGGAAGGTGTCGACTTGGGCTGGCTTTGTTGGGCTGCCGAACGAGTAAGAAGGAAGGGAATAGACTGGGCCGCGCGATGACCGCACGGCAAGAACAGAAGGGGAGGAAGGCTAGTACGGCACTTAGCAGCAGGCCGAACTGGGCAAGGCAAGGAGGCGGAAGCCTTTCTTCTTTTCATTTTCCAAATAAACTTTCCAAAAACATTTTCAAATGAGGTTTGAATCCGTTTGAATTTTGCTTAAAGCACACAACCAAAAAAAAAAAAATGCATGCAGCAGCATGAATGCACAACACATGTGTCTAGCCTTATAATTGATTTTAATTTAATAAAATTATTTATTAATCTATGTTTGCTTGCACACACAAATATGCATAATAAATTCAATTTCTCCTATTTTTGAAAAGATGCAAATTTAGGGTGTTACAAATTCTACCCCCCTTAACTAGTTCTCGTCCTCGAGAATTGGATATGCTTACTCGAACAAGCTGCGGATATGACTTCCTCGGATCATCCTCTCTTTCCCAAGTCGCTTCATCCTCGGAATACCGGTTCCACTTTGTACCTTGCACATCTTGATAACTCTGCTCACGGTTACTCGCTCTGCGGGTCTCCAAAATTCTCTCTTTGGAAATTCCTCATATGTTAGATCATCACTAACAGCAATCTCCTCTAATGGTATTTGTTCCTCGGGCACTCGCAAACACTTCTTTAGCCGAGAAACATGGAACACATCATGCACACCGACAACAATGTCGGCAACTCTATTTGGTAGGCCACTTCTCCACGTCTCTCTAAAATCTTGAAAGGTCCGATATACCTCGGTGCTAACTTTCCTTTCATATTAAACCTCTTGACACCTCTCATAGGTGACACCTTTAAATAGATGTAGTCACCCTCTTTAAACACCAATTCTCGTCTCCTAGTATCGGCATAGCTTTTTCGGCGAGGCGTGCCACCCTTAAATTATCTCGATTATTCTCACTTGTTCTTCAAACATCTTTAAGAACATCAGGTCCAAATACTTGGCTTTCACCTGTTTGATTCCAAAACAACGGTGTCCTGCACTTGCGACCATACAATGCTTCAAAGCGGTGCCATCTTGAGACTCTTCGATAACTATTGTTGTATGAGAACTCTGCATATGGCAAACTCTTATCCCAACTAGTACCATATTGTAATGCACATGCTCTCAACATATCCTCCAATATACGGTTAGTTCTCTCGATCATCCGTCCGTCGGTCGAGGATGATAAAGGCTGAACTGAAATTTAACCGTCCCAAGTGACTCATGTACACCCTTCCGAAATGTGATGTGAACCGAGAACCTCTATCGGACACGATCTTCTTAGGAACACCATGCAAACATACTATCCTCTCCATGTACAGCTCTCGCTAACTTGGGCCCATGGTAGGTAGTCTTGACCGGTATAAAGTGAGCAACTTTAGTCAACCGATCCACTATTACCCATATCGAATCATACCCTCTCTGAGTCCGTGGCAATCCAACTATAAAATCCATACCAACTTCTTCCCATTTCCACTCGGGTATCTTCATTGGTTGTAGTAACCCTGCAGGTCGTTGATGTTCAGCTTTGACCTTCTGACAAGTGTCACACAAAGCCACGTATTCTGCCACATCTCTCTTTAATCCATACCACCAGTACTTCTCTTTCAAGTCCAAGTACATCTTAGTACTTCCTGGGTGTATAGAATAAGCTGACTCATGGGCCTCTCGCAAAATTGCATCTCTGATAGCCCTCACAGCTGGTACACAAATCCTTTTTCCAAACCATAGAGTCCCATTGTCATCCAAACGAAATCCTGGTGCTTTGCCGATTACTATATTCTCCGCAATCTCTTTTAGTTTCTCATCGTCAAGCTGACCCTTACGGATTTCTTGCTCTAGAGTCGGCTCTACTACTAACTCCCTTTGCATTATTGACAAAACCCAGATTGAGATAATCAATTTCAGCACACAACTCCTTAGGCATGGGTGTTGTCCGAATCTCATTTGCATAACTCTTCCTGCTAAGAGCATCAGCTACAACATTGGCCTTCCCGGGGTGATAATGTACTTCCAAATCATAATCCTTAATCAATTCCAACCATCGACGTTGTCTCAAGTTCAAGTGATTTGAGTGAAAATATACTTCAAACTCTTATGGTCAGTGTAAATGTCACTCTTATGCCCGATAAGATAGTGTCTCCATATCTTCAAAGCATGAACCACTGCTGCTAACTCCAAGTCATGAGTAGGATAATTTAACTCATGCTTCCTCAGTTGCCTTGACGCATAGGCCACTACTCTTCCTTCTTGCATAAGAACACATCCTAGACCAAGGCGAGATGCATCACAAAAGATGGAGAAATTCTTACTCGAGATCCGGCAATATCAACACGGGGCTGTGGTTAATCTCTTCTTCAACTCATCAAAGCTAGATCGACACTTTAGAAGACCACACAAACTTAGCATTCTTCTCCAATAGTGCAGTCATAGGCTTAGCAAGTTTAGAGAATCCTTCAATGAATCTCCGGTAATAGCCGACTAACCCAAGGAAGCTACGGATCTCACCGACATTGGTAGGTGGTGTCCAATCCAACACATCCTTCACTTTGCTAGGATCCTTTGCAATACCACCATTGGATACAACATGACCAAGAAAGGAAACTTCCTTCAACCAGAACTCACACTTACTTCGCTTAGCATATAGCTTGTGCTCCCTGAGCTTCTGCAAAACTAACATCAAATGCTCTGCGTGTTCTTCCTCATTCTTGGAGAATACCAATATATCATCAATGAATACCACAACAAACTTGTCTAGATATTCCATAAACACCTTGTTCATCAAGTACATAAAGTATGCAGGTGCATTGGTTAGCCCAAATGACATCTTTGTGTACTCATATAACCCATACACGGTAGTAAATGCAGTCTTAGGTATGTCGGTGGCACGAATCTTCAATTGATGATAACCGAGCGAAGATCAATTTTAGAGAATACACAAGCACCTCTCAACTGGTCAAATAAATCATCAATTCTAGGCAAAGGATACTTGTTCTTGATGGTAACCTCATTGAGTGATCGATAATCAACACACATCCTCCGAGTACCATCCTTCTTGTCAACAAATATGACGAGGTGCTCCCCAAGGCGAAGAACTTGGGCGAATAAAACCTTTCTCGGACAACTCTTTTAGTTGCTTCTTTAACTCTTCTAACTCGGTACCCCCATTCTATATGGTCGCTTAGCTATAGGTGCGGTGCGGTAAAAAGCTCAATAAGAAATTCAATATCACGGTCGGGTGGCATACGGCAAATCATCGGGGAACACATCCGGGAACTCATCCACGACGCGGTCTGGCTGGTTGCCATCTCCATTCAGGTGAGTCACGGTGGCGGTTCTTTGCGGGGCTGTACCACTATCATCACACCGATTACGTCTCCAATTGGCGTTGTCGAACTACAACCTTCTCTTGACACTTTGAATCACTACATGATGTTTCTTCATCCGATCCATACCGAATAAGATCAATCCCAATTTGTTCTCAACACTATAGGGCAAACCTTGAAGTCTACCCCCTTATAGAGGCAGACTAGGCTTGGGACATTTATCTTTGTCTTTGACATACTTCCACCCGGTGAATTTACTATGAAGTTGTTTTTGAGCACATCTTGGGATGCCATGCATTTGGATAAAAATATGCGAAATAAAGGAATGCGAAGCTCGAGTCAAAAAAAACGATGGCGGGGATGGAATTGACACTGAGCGTACCGAGCATGACCTACGGTGCTTCTGGACGGTATCGGTGGACACATGATTCACCTTCCCGGTGTTGTTCGGCCGAGGGTGCGTCTTTCGGTTCTTGTTCTGGTTACGTGGAGTTTGCGGGTTACGCTTCTTGGGGCGGTGGTAAGACATGTGACTGCTTCACCACGATGATGTAGCACCTATTGGGGGTGTTAGGTGCCTTTGCTCTTCACTGGGGTATTGTTGGGGTTTCGGGACGAGGCGTCGATTGCCATCTTCTGCTTTGGGCGCCTGTCCACCAGGCTGCTTTGTGGATCGAGGGCGCTGCTGATTCGATTGCGGTTCCACTGGGGATAGGAAGCTTGGTACCTTGGCGGCTGTTGCCCCGATTAGTCGGGAGCGAGTGTTGCTTCGAGCCCCTGTCCCCGCCACCTTCTCTTCTTGTGGTCTAGCGCTGGCGTAAGTTACCCACCACTATTGCTCGGTCCACCAATGCATGGAAATTGGGGTAGAGAGTAGATGAGAGCTGCAACCTGAGATCATCATACAATCCCTTTAGAAAGCGCCCCAGCTTCTTCGCATCCGAGTCAACATCCTCGGGGCGTAGCGAGATAGCCTGAAGTGAACCGGTCACGGTACTCGCCCCTTGTCATGGAACCTTGCTTGGTCTTGAACTCCTCCTTCTTAATTTCAATCTCCCCCTCGGGGATGTGGTGAGCTCTGAATGCTTCACGGAACTCCTGCCGGGTGATCGATTTGGGTGAGGGTGGCCATACGATATGACTCCCACCGGGTTTGAGCTGCCCCATGTAGAATCGTCGAGAACCATATAGCACCTTCTCATAGTCATTGCATTGTGCTATATTGAGTCGCTTCTCGACTGCACGAAGCCAGTCATCGGCCTCCGGTGGATCTGCGGTATGGGAGAATACCGGAGGGCGACCCTTCAAGAAATCACCACGCTTGTCTCTAGCGGTGGTGGTGGCGGCGATGGTGCAGGTGGCTGGTTACGGATGTGTTGCACCAAGGTTTTGCAGCAAGCGAGTTTGTGTTGCAAACATCTGTTCCATGGTCGGCGGTGGTGGGTGGTGGAGGTGGCGGTGGTGGTGGTGGTGGATAGTTGCCAGCACCCCTACCACCCCTACGCCCTCTAGCTCCTCTGCCCCTGGCTGCCATCTGGTTTTCAAAAGCAAATGCTCAAGTTTAGCATATACCCAACCAAACGAATCACTAATGCAAGTAAACACTGAATCTGAAAGTTTCTGGGCGTCTCCATGCAACAGCAGCACAGTAATTCAGTCATAACTCAAGCTACAGATAATCAAATGTGTCGTGGCATATATGGATGGAAAGCTTAAGAAATTATCTACAACTTTCGTTCAGGTGAGATTTCCAGATTCTGACGTTAACTAGGAGTAAAACAGCAAAACTTTAATTCTGTCCAGAGAGGCTGTCAGCGCAGAAACCTTCAACTCCAACAATTATATCTCTCAAACTATAACTGATAAAAAGGTGATTCCAGCGGCATTTGAAAGATACTGAAGTCTAGTTACTCTCATAAAAATTTCATAAATTTTGCACAAACAGGTTGGCGGGTATCAACTAAAGAACACAGACTGCTCCAGAGACAGATTTCAGCAAAACGATATAACCGACCCAAACTTAAACATTTATTAATCTAACTTAAAAATTCTTAAACATTGGGACTTGTGGACATGCCCACAATCTCCCAGCACTCATAACAAAGATCCAACTCAAACATAAGCATAATGATAATCATCCACACACTAAAAGTTCACACGCACACACTTGACTAGACTCGACTTGACTCGACTCAAACCACGATACTATCGCATTATGATAAAGATGGACTCCAACTCCTAGGCTCGATCTAGCTTCTCATAAAGTCTTGGACGGTGGAGTTCCTCCCAAAGGTCATCAGCTTCCCTTTGGCTCCTCTTGCGTGACCTTCGTTGTGCACGCAGCTCAGTCTTGAGTCGCGTGTTGTCGCGCATCAACTCATGAGCAAAGAGGACTAGTGATCGAGTGGTAGGATCCGCATGTTGGGGATCCCGCATCACCCATCCCAGCTCCTCATCATAACGAGGGAGGTAGCGATCCTCGTCCTCCATGTCCTCATAGCGCCTCTCACGGTATACGAGGTAGGCTTCTAGAGCTGCGTCTTCCATCTTTGTCCCGAAGAGTGGTGCGTGCGGCCGTATGCCTCAACATCGAGTCCACTTGGAAAGCTTCTACCTCCTCATTCCGGATGTAGACAACCACCTTCGCCTTCCGGTAAGTGCCCTCAACGGGGTGGATGTTCTCCTCGCAAAAGTACTCCCTCATGAACTGGCCATCATAGTAGCTATGGAACATATCCATAAGATGAGCATGGTAGTAGTTGGCATAATCTCCCCGCTTGGAGTAGAGCCTCTTGGTCCATCCCATGGGAAGATCATCTCCTCCTGCTGCACCACCCTGGGGTGGTGGTGGTGGATCAGCTCCAGCGGCGCCTTCTTCTTGGTGTACCTCCACAGTCTCCTCTTCATCATCAGAGAGCTCGATGATCACCACTTCAGGCTCTTCTTCTTCAGGCTCCACTTGGTGCATCTGCACATCCTCATCTTCCTCGACCATGACCTCGTCGCGGGGCTCCATCGGGGAGTACTCTGCACGGGGTGTGATGTAGCCTCCAGTGCTAATGCGAGCGGTCTTATGGGCACGTGTCATCTACAGAATTAGACCAAGATTAAGTTAGAAATAGAGTCAATAAATTTTGTAATAGAATAAGATGGAAAACAGCATAAAAATTTAGCAAAAATAACAAGATAAGATAGTAAGCATGAAATAAGTGAACAAGAGATGCTAAAACGACCATTGCTAACTAGTCTTGCGTCCTACAGTCAACACGGCTCTGATACCAATTTGTCATACCCAGTTTTAAGAATAAAACTGAATACAAAACCATATGTGTGCCCAGAGATCAATCACACACATATAGAGACAAACCCTTTGGAGTATCAAGCTCGGTGCCTTTATTACATCACGAATAGTACTTTATTACATAAATTTATTCAAAGTCTCGGCGGAAACGAAATAAGATAACTAGCACTCCGATAGACTCCAAAGCCACGAGGGGCGTCAACTGGTGAAGCACAAGACTAGTAGTCCTCATCGAGTCCTCATAGACACGATTATACTGTTACCCATCCGGGATTTTCCAAGTAATAAAAATAAACAAGCGTAAGTACATATCGTACTTAACAAGAATAACATGGGGTTAATGAGGCTCAAAAAGGTCGACCACAGTTTCAGACGGTTGGCAACTTTTATCATATCTTAATTTTAGCAAAGTGAGTAGCAACAAGTAGCATAAATCCCAATTAAACCATATGATCATGTAAACAATGATTAAAGTATAGCAAAAACAATACTCAAAAGTTTTCGGCGCATAAATCATTATTCTATAAGAAGTCCGGGCCGCTCGTGACCGAGAGCACACGGCTGTTATAACAGTTTTAACACTCTGCAGAGGTTGTACACTTTCACCGTGAGTCGTGATTCCCATATGCTTGGGTTAATTACTCCCATACTACACTGCCGAGGTGCATAGCAGGGTTTCACTATGAAGTCTTTCAAAGGGTCGTCTAACAAGTTAGGGCCGCTAGGTTTCCTCGACAAGCAGACATAGAATTCCCCTTCCAAATGGTTCACACCGCAGCAGCAACACATGAGGACAGAAGCCACGCTATGCCCATCGTGTAAAGCCCCTTTTGCGCCACAAGGGTAACCTCTAACAAGCTAGAAGATGATCCTCATACTTGACTAAAGCCAGAGCCATATAGCCCCCACGGTTGTACTGTAAGTCCCGGGTGCTCACTTACAGATAAGTCCTTAGGGAGGACAAGAGCAAACAGGTACTCTTCCCCTTTAATTTTCCGTTGCTAAAAAGCGAGTTTTAAACCTTTGTTGCATATAGCATTAATCATGTTACAGATCATAATGGTTATTCATTAAGCACTAGCATAAGCTACCCAAATGTATAAACCCACGGTAGTCAAGGTACAAGATACAATTGCTAGGAAATCCTTAGTGGTAAACAAGGAAGACACATGCAATATGAATTTAATGATTAATGGTGAATAGGTAACAAGGATGATCCCATGCTATACTTGCCTTGCTCAACGAACCCTTGGTGATACGGCTCGTCAAAGTACTCCTGATCACCAGCGTATTGCTCACCGTCTATACTCCACAACAAGCAACATACAAACATCCAAGCGCAATCATGCATAGCAAACAAGAGTATAGATTAGAACAGTACACCAATATCATAAAACAAAGATTAAAAAGTTTAGAAAACGAATCTACGCATCGCTAGGAGCACCGCAGACGTTTGGATCACCAAAATCGGAGTTAAAACGGAGAAACTATGAATTAAATAAGATCCTCTCTACATCACTAATAAATTAAATCTAATCTCAAAATTAAAAGTTGGTAAACCTGGATACAGATTGATAAACTTGTAGAGAAACTAATCACGATCCTAACGCAACTTGAACGGATCAAATCGGAGTTAAAATGTAGATTTTATAAGCAAAACTGTGCAGTGGCAATTCTGTAAATATTCAGTTTCGACTTTCAGATTTAAAATAAAGAAAATCCGAAAATCAGAAAAGGGCAGGGATGGCGGGCAGTATTCTGGAAAAATTGAGGGTCTCTTTAGAATATATGCCGCGAAGGGGTATCTTCTAATCTTGACCCTTGATCTCAGATCGGATGGCAGGGAATTGATAGAAGGGAGGGAGGAAGAAGGGCCTGCTGGCCAGGAACAATGCAGGCACGACGGACTCCATTGTTGACGGCCAAGAGCTCGCCGGCGTTCACGGAACTCGGCCTACGGAGCACTACAGGAAGAACCGAAGACACCGGGCGAAAGAGGAGTGGACAGTGAGCTCACCCAGGGGATTCGCGACTGCCGGGAACGGATGGAGACTCCGCGCAGTTCAACGGGCGGCGGCGGCGTTCTGTCAAACAACGGCGAAGCCGTATGAGCAAAAGAAAATGAAAAAGGATGGACCTAGCACTCTGGGAGGTGCTTCACCTTGGTCCGAAACTAGGCAGCAGGTTCCAGACGACGGAGAACGATGGAACGACGAGGACACGTTCGACTCCGGCAGCTAGGGCACGGCGTCGTCGCTGGTAGCTCGAGCGGCGGCTGCTGCGTAGGATTGGATGGAGGCGGTGGCGTGCAGGGGCTCGGCTTTTATAGCCCAGGGGTGGTGCCGTGCATGGAAAGGGCAGGATCAAACATCGATCCGTGCATGGCCATGAAAGGAAAGCTCGGCTTATTCTTTTGGAAAGTGCTGGAGGTAGAAGAAAGGAAGGTGTCGACTTGGGCTGGCTTCTGTTGGGCTGCCGAACGAGTAAGAAGGAAGGGAATAGACTGGGCCGCGCGATGACCTGCACGGCAAGAACAGAAGGGGAGGAAGGCTAGTACGGCACTTAGCAGCAGGCCGAACTGGGCAAGGCAAGGAGACGGAAGCCTTTCTTCTTTTCATTTTCCAAATAAACTTTCCAAAAACATTTTCAAATGAGGTTTGAATCCGTTTGAATTTTGCTTAAAGCACACAACCAAAAAAATGCATGCAGCAGCATGAATGCACAGCACATGTGTCTAGCCTTATAATTGATTTTAATTTAATAAAATTATTTATTAATCTATGTTTGCTTGCACACACAAATATGCATAATAAATTCAATTTCTCCTATTTTTGAAAAGATGCAAATTTAGGGTGTTACACCGTAGTACAAAAAATTGAATGGATATTCGGGCCACAGATCCAAAAAACACACACACACACACACACACACATATACTTAACCAGTTTATAATCTCAGATTCCTACTATGCAAAAGGACAGAGAAACTTGAAAATATATAAATTCCTTGTTCAGTGGGTATGTTCCTTCATAACATATAAGCTCTAGAAATTAGAAATAAATATATCATGCAAATTGGACTTTTTCCTCACAGTTAACTTGAGTAAGATCGTTCCAAATAGAGCAGAAGACTATTGCAAATAAATAAATAAATGCTCTGAAATAAGATTCAACGCCAATGTATCTACAACTTACTTCCAGATTTTACTAGCTCGTGTTGCAAAAGCAATAGCTCTTCCATCACCAGAATGTAAAGGAACTCATTTCTCATTCTAAATACATTGGATAGTCAATAGGAATAGATCACAAGAAATGCAGAGGAAATATAGTCAAGTACAACTGTTTACTGACCACAAAATCACACAAACAACACTATTCCTTTGAGCTTTAGTAAGAGGTCGGCTCAATGCTAAATAAAATTAGAATGGAGCAAACAGGAAACCCAGAATCTATTGAAAGACCCCAATTTTTTCTAAAAAAAAATACAAACAACGGTGCCACTCTTTTTTTATTGGTGGTCTGGTGTTATTAAATTGGCGACAAATGATATAAGGCCTGGTCTGAATTCCTTGACCACCTTGGGGGCGTGGACAATTTGGAAACATTGGAATGATTTGAGTCTTTAACAAGGCTTCACCTGGCTCTCAATAGGTGCAGCAGCTCATTAGGGGTGAAGCTCATGTGCACAACTTTGGATCATGGCATGTGCCAAAGATTTGGCACGGCTGACCATGGTTGAGAAGAGAGAACAGACAATACATCATGCACTGGACTTTCTTCATACTAAGTACTAACAATTAACTGGAGTGAAATCTTGAGAAACAGAGTAGCAAGAAGCCTATTTCCAAGAATCAAGAAACATACCGGAATAAGATTCAAGGCACCCACAAATCAAATGTATGTATCAGTATCAAATTACTTTCGGATCGTTGTTTCTTTCCTTCTTTTTGAAAGGAAAAAAAAAACAACTTCGAGATCTTTATAAGTGACGTTGCAACTACAATAGCTCTTCCATCACCCCAATGTAAGGGAACTCATTGCAGGATAACCTTAATCTCAACAGAGCAAAATGCAATAAATCTTTGTTCAACCAACTCAAGTAGCACATGAGTGGGCGGAGCTACATGTACCCGCGTTGTTGGGGTCAGCTGACCCCTATAAGATTTCGAAAATCCTATACAAATCGACGATTAACTAGTAGGTTTAACTGGTGTTTAGTGAAGCTGAGCTAGTGGTGAGCTTGGTCATTTTAGTGGCTGCCTGCCTGGCTCCGCACTGATCAGCATTCTCATGTGCATCCATCTATGGCATCTGTTTCCATAGACAGGCGCAAAAGGCGAAGGGAAGTTTGCATATATTTGCCAAAGGTGGCACCTTTATGCACCGGAAGGGAAAGGGGGAGCGATGGAACTAACCATACGTGTCGAGCGACGTCGCGACCATCAACGCTCCGGAGCCGAACTTGGAGGCCAGCGCCAGCGAGAAGGAGAAGTCCCCGTCGCCGACGGTCAGAATGCTGTGCATCGACGAGTAATCCTTCAGCCACTTCTCCTCCTCCTCCTCCACCTCTTCCCCTTCCACGGCGGTCGCCGCTGGTACCCCATCCGTTGGCCCCGCTCCGTGCCGTATCCCCATTCCCGGCACTCGCTCCGCCGGCCGCGTTTCGTCCTCCGCGACCTCCGATGTCGCTTGGCCCCTCCCTGCCCCGTCCCCGCTGCCGATCGCCTGCGCGGCGTGCGCTGCCGACGGCGAGGCCACCCCATTGCCATGCGCGCGGCGCTGCTGTGGCGTACAGGCCTTACAGTGCGGTGACTGGACTCGAGTCAATCGGAGTTATGGTGGCGTGTGTATCCACTGTCGAACGACACGACTTCGCCTGACGACACCGCGGTCCCATCGTTCCGACATGTGAGCCAGCTTCGAGTACATGATCTGTCCCATCAGATTGAAGTCCGCACGCTCGAAGCTATGCATTTCTACTTTTCTAGAGTGCTCCATCTCAATTCTTGATCTTTTTTTTAGTTCTGTTTCCTGACTCCTAATGCATGTTGTCATCTGTGTAGCATGCCACATCATCACAATCATCTTCAAAACCTTTCCAAGAGTTGTTAGACGCTTTTTTAATCTTTTTTCAGTACTTGAGGGGATAAAACAGTTTGGTTTTCTAGATAAAAGGGTAAAGTAGACTTTTTTTTATAAACAAATACCAGATAGTACTCCAACAATGGACAAGGCAGTCCTAGCACAAAAGCAGACTCGGCTGTTCAGGGTTACATTTTGACACTGATCCTGGGTTCAGCTTTCCTTGTGCTGCTGTGATCAGTTTTTGCTACACAAAAGTGGCGCTACATTTACACAAAACACTTGGCGGTATCTAACGTACTTACATATCATCATTCCTGAACTCTGGAGTCTGTTAAGGTCAAGTTCGTCTATTTGATGCATCCTTTTTACTACCAGATTATATAACCTTATGCATCCGTTTCATGCTCCTGAGATTTGGAACTTGAACGTGCAACAAGGATCTAGGTTGAATGGCTTGTCACACATTTTACCATCTCCTCTTTTTTGGTTGTAGCCGGGATAGTCTTCTGGGTGAAAACCAACTTTCTCAGCCAGAAGAAGAGAAGAATTGGAAGCTAGGTTCTCAAGATCCCAGCTGTCGTATGGGTGCCCTGTCTTGTGGCTCACATGTATTTCACCATAGCGCCCAAGCAGGTGGCGCGCGTTGCTGAAAAACCCGGACACCAGTTCCCTGTGCGACCTATAGATCATAGTGACAGATAGTTAATATAATAAATGATAAATCAAATAAAAAAATCCAAGTGAGGAACACAAGATTTTCCATTGTTCGTTTCAATTCTTATGCAATAAGAAGCCAGCAGCTAACCACTTATGCATACAAATATTGTAGTTTTGCTTCCAAACCTACTATTTCAAATGTATGTGTAAAAAATTCTACTTAATTACAAGTTACAATAATAGTTACACAATATTGTTCAGTATATTCTCATTGCACTAAAGGTTGCTGCATGCTATCCCCCCCCCCCCACAGGAGATATGCTATTTTTTATTATCTTTCCCATTTTTGGCTTATCGTGTTATATAAGCATAATGAATCATTGCTTAACGTCTATGGAATCTCTGGTTTGTTTCTGGAAACTAGTTTAGTGATCAACAGCACCTAGAATAAAACTGAATGGGAACAATTTGTAGAGTCATGTGTTAATCTCACAGATCGATTCTAGCAGTGGAAGTAGGGGGGAAATAGTTCACAGTAGTATATGTATGATTCACAGTGTACATACAGGGTCCTAAACATCATCTGCTAGGCAAACGTAATACAAGAGAGTAGAACAGTAGGTGTGGAGATGTAGACCATCAAACATCGGAGTCGGTGCAGCCGGCGGTGGGTTCATTGGAAGAGCGCCGTTGGTGGTGCCGTCGTCGTTTGCCGGCGGCGCCATCGAGTCGGTGAAGGGGATGGCGGCGCGGACGTCGAGGTGGAGCAGTGCCGGCGGCGGAGGGTCTTCCCGTCGCTAGCAGCACAACCCAGATCGGCTAGGGTTTAGGAATGTCGGTGGGGCGACTGGCAGCTCAGGCGAATCTCGTGATGAGTGCCTCGGCCCCCACCTTCCTTTATATAGCGCTGTGCGACGGGGGCCCACCAACCATTAGGGTTGAACGCCCCAGATCAGGGCACGAGAACAAGGCCCAAGAGGCCGTTGGGCCTGCTGGCATGGGAGATCAATCCAACATTCTCCCCCTTGATCTCTCTCAATCTTTTTTCATTCTACAGGTTCTTATTCAAATTCTAAATTTCAATTTTCTTAATTCCATTCCATTCCATCACGGGCCAACTCATAGAGCATGTCTCATTGTCACAGCAATTAGTGCCGTTAGACTAACAGCCACTATGCACCTTTCCGTTTTGAAACAAAACTTCTTTCTTCTTCTAGGCCCTTCAATGTTCGGGAATCATAGGCTCTCTCTTAAACCCATGCCAACTAAGTGTCCTCTGAACACATTGGGTGGAAGACCTTTCGTGAGCGGATCCGCGAGCATCTTTTCTGTTCGTATGTGCTCAAGATTTATTATTTGATCCCGAACTTTGTCTTTCACAGCATAGTACTTTATGTCAATGTGTTTGGCAGCACTACTTGACCTATTGTTGTGAGCATATTCTACCATTTGGATTGTTATCGCAATACAACCTCAGTGGTTCATTTATACTTTCTATCACTTTCAATCCGGGTACGAATTTCTTTAGCCAATTCACTTGCCCCGTGGCCTCATAGCAGGCTACAAACTCGGCATACATTGTCGAGGATGTAGTCACAGTTTGTTTGGAGTTTTTCCACGATATCGCTCCTCTTGCGAGAGTAAATATGTATCCTGACGTGGACTTTCTTTCGTCTCCCGCATAATCAGAATCCGAATACCCCTCTATCTTTAGGGAATCGGATCTTTTCGTATGTCAACATGACACCTTTCGTACCTTGCAAATAGCGCAAGACTTTCTTCATTAATTTCCAATGTTCAATTCACGGGTTCTTTTGATATACGCCAAGCAACCCGGTAACAAAAGCTAGGTCGAGGCGTGTACATACTTGAGCGTATTGCAAACTTCCAACTGCCGAAGCATAAGATACCGCTTTTATTTGATCAATTTCATATTGGTTCTTGGGACACTGATGTTCCCCAAATCTATCGTCCTTGACTATAGGAGCAGGTGACGGACTGCAGGAGTGTATACTAAATTTCTTCAGAACTTTTTCTATGTATGCCTTCTATGATAATCCCAAAACCCCCTTTCTTTTATCTCGGTGAATCTCGATTCCTAAGACAAAAGAGGCTTCACCAAGATCTTTCATATCAAAATTCGAGGACAAGAATTTCTTCGTTTCCAACGATAGATTGACATCACTACTTGGCCGGTGGGATATCATCCACATATAGGATCGGGGAATATGTACTTCCCATTCTTGAATTTTGCATAGACGCAATTGTCCTCGACATTTTCTTTAAACCCAAAACTCTTTATCGTTCTATCAAACTTCAAGTACCATTGTCTCGAAGCTTGTTTCAATCTATAGATTGATCTTTTCAAACGGCATCCCATATTTTCTTTTTTTCTTTAACGACAAAACCTTTCGGTTGTGCCATATAAACGTTCTCTTCTAAGTCTCCATTCGGGAATCTTTGTTTTCACATCCATTTGATTCAATTCTAAGTCATAGTGAGCAACAAGTGCCATTATAATTCTGAAAGAATCCTTACATGAGACAGGAGAAAAGTCTCATTGTAATCAATCCCTTCTCTTTGTGTAAATCCTTTAGCCACAAGTCATATTTTGTATCTTTCAACTTTCCCTTGGGAGTCATATTTCGTTTTGTAGACCCATTTACACCCCTTGTTTTGGCTCCTTTAGGAATATTTTCTAGTTCCCAAACTTTATTGGTACTCATCGATTTCATTTCATCTTCCATGGCTTCATACCATTTTGATGAATGATCACTTCTCATGGCTTCTTCATAGGTTCTTAGGTCATCTTCCATACGAAATTCCTCAGTTTCATAAACTTCATAATCGTCTAGAATGGCTGACCTTTTGGTTCTTTGAGACCTTCTAGGGGCCTCTGGCACTTGTTCCACAATGGGCTGTTGTTGTTCTTTCTCATGTGCGACATCTTGTTCTATAGGTTCTGATCGGCATGTTCCTCTTGTTCTTCCATTGTCACAATGGGAGAAGTTACAACAGGTGTTGTCACCGCAGCGTCCTGCACTGATGGTGCAACAGCAGCAGCAGGCAGCACAAAGAATGGTTCCTCAACCATCGGAGTGGGCACATATACCCGTTTCTCCTCAAGACTAATTTCACGCGCTGCCCTGCTCCCCCTAATCATGTCATCCTCCAAGAAGACAGCGTGTATCGTTTCTACAAAGTTCGTATGTCTGTCAGGACAATAGAAGCGAAAACCTTTCGATCTTTCTGGATAGCCAATAAAATGACAGCTGACTGTCTTGGGGTCTAACTTTCCAATGTTTGGGTTAAAAACCTTCGCCTCAGCTGGACAGCCCCACACACGTAAGTGGTTAAGTGAGGGTTCCCTTCCTATCCATAATTTATATGGTGTTTTTGGCACTGATTTGCTCGGTACGCGATTAAGTATATGAATGGCGGTTTTCAATGCCTCCATCCACAAACTAACCGGTAACGTGGAGTAACTTATCATGCTTCTTACCATATCCATTAGGGTACAGTTTCATCTTTCGACCACTCCATTCTGCTTTGAGACTCCTCGGTGTGGAGATCTTGGCGACTATGCCATTTTCTGTAGAAACTTTGCAAAGGGTCCGGGAATTTGGCCATATGGGGTATGTCGCCCATAGTACTCTCCACCACGGTCCGGCGTACTATTTTGATTTTTAAATCATGTTGATTTTTAACTTTGGCCTTAAATATTTTAAATTTATCCAACGCTTCCGATCTTTCTCTAATTAGATAAATATAGCGATGGCGAGAGTAGTCATCCGTGAGCGTTACAAATGAATCATAACCATCCGGGCTTCACTACTAAAAATCCTTTCATACGTGACGTTTTGTGAATGACGAATTGGATTATGGTCACGGATTAGGGTTGATAAATGACGATTGAACCTAGATCGTCATGGATGATCGGTTTGGCCGTGAACCACTTTGTTGAAGCTGTGACGAATCAAAAGAATCGTCATGCAAAGGTCGAGCTTTGTCATAGATAGTGGAACTAAAAATTTTTCACCTTGCAGGTCCCTTTGTCAAATGATGGTTTTCGTCATTAATGTGGAATTTATAAAAAAAAGGTGCGGTGCACGGGAATCGAACCGACACACTGCAGTTCATGAGCGAAGTTGTATTACCATCGGGACGAAGTTCGAGTGTGGTAAGAATTCAAAACTTTTTTCTTATTGGATTTTTGATGATTAAATCGACCTCTAATCCAATCGGGCATATGGACAGTAGTGTACCCCAAGATCAATCGGGCGGGGGGCTGGAGCAAGAGGTGCGCCGACGGCGGGACCTCTCCGACGAGCATCTCTAGCGGCTATCTACTCCGGCCCGGCCAGCTGCTTGAGGAAGTCTTGGCGGTCGGCTACTCCGGCGTAGCTCGCTGCTCCGGTGGCCTCTGGTGTGGCGAAGGCTGCTTTTGGCGGGCATGGGCTGCGCGCCAACTCCGGCGGGTAGCTCCGGTGGCCAGGCTGGCTGCTTCTGCGGCGGCCAGTACGTGGCGATTCTTTGCTCCTGCTTGTGGCGGCCACCTCCGGCATCTGTTGTGGCTCGGCGGCTATCCCCCTGCCGGCCAGCTCGGTGGTGACTCAGCTCCCTGCTCCGGCGGCCAGATCCTACGGTCAGCTATGTAGAGGTAATGTCCCTGGGTCCCCATTACCTGTAATTCATAGCGTTCAATAGCTGTTTAGACGGGTCTAATTAGAAGTAATTGTTGTTGGATTCAGTAGATGGACAGAACATGGATTCGTGCTACTCGGTTCAGCGATGAATTCACCAATGGCGTTGATCAATTTGTGTCCTTTATTCGAGATAGATTCAATGTCGATGATGCTATACCTTGCCCATGTCGTAATTATGCGAATCGGTCTTCGTGGACTAAGAAAGATGTGCATGACCATGTGTATCTCTATGGATAGTCATCTACATATACTCGGTGGGTACACCATGGAGAAGCTTTTGATGCTGAGATTGTGGAATATACAGAGGGTGCAAATAAAGTTGATGATATATGTGCAGATTGGTTGGATGTGGATGATCCCGACAATGAAGATGATTAGGGTACGACAGATATGCTTGCAGACTTGTACACAGCTGTAACAGAAGATGGAGAACAGCCTATGTTTGTGAAAGTTCTTGAAGATGCAAAACATGCTCTCTGCCCTGGTTCTGTTCAGTCTAGGTTCTCTTTTCTAGTCGAATGCTACATATCAAGTCATTCTATAGGATCGACCACACAACATTCGATTGCAATAATGAAGTTATTGTCGGGTTCATTCCCTAATTGTTGTCTTCGATTCATATGACAAAGCAAAGAAGTATCGAAAGAATTGGGACTTGGATATGAGTTAATCCATGTGCGTGGCAATAATTGTGTGTTGTTTTGGAAGGATCTTGCTAAAGAGGACAAGCGCCCAAAATACAAAGAATCTAGGTGGGTAGATGCGGATGGTGCCAAAAAGGTTCCTAAAAAGATTTTGAGATATTTTCCTCTTATACCCATTTGAAGAGGATGTTTGCAAACAAAATAACATCTGAGGACACCCGGTGGCACAAGGACAAAAGGGTTCCTGTGGAAAATGAAATGAGCCATCCAGCTGATGGCGAAGCCTGGAAAGACTTTGATGATGTGTATCCAAGGTTTGCTGAAGATGCAAGAAACATAAGGCTTGGTTTAGCCACAGATGGTTTCAATCCATTCGGGAACATGAACACAACTTATAGCATGTGGCCTGTCCTTGTAAAGGTATATAATCTACCTCCATGGTCATGCACCGATGCATCCAAGCGCATCATGGCATTGCTCATCCCAGGACCAAAGTCTCCGGGCAAGGACTTTGACATATTCTTAGAGCCTCTCATTGATGATTTGTTGAAACTATGGAAGGGTGTTAGAACTTATGATGCATTCACTGGTAACAAGTTTGACCTTCGTGCTGCAGTACTATGGTGCATCTATGATTATCCAGCATTGGGTGTTTTGTCTGGTTGAATTACTAAGTATTTATTGCAACAGAGATCCATTGTCAAGGAGTCTTAGAAGGAAGATATGTTATATTGGACATTGTCGCTATCTTTCAAAAACTCACAAGTGGCGAAGAAGTTTGGCCTTTGATGGACAGAAAACCAGGTTGAGCCACAAAAGTTGAGTATAGAAGAGACATTGGAGTGTCTAGAGAAGGTAAAAGATGTTTGTCCTGGTAAGCCTGATGGTAACAAGAAAAGAAAGCGTGGACAAAAGGACGATGCGCCAAAATTGTTTAGTCGAAAGTCCGCTTTGCGGAATCTACCTTATTGGAAACACTTGAAGCTGCCATATAATCTTGATGTGATGCATGTAGAGAAGAATATATGTGATGCACTTCTAGGCATAATACTCCGTCTTGAGGGGGCAATAATAAGGACCTGACTAATGCGAGACTTGATTTGCGAGGATATGGGCATACGGCAGGCTGCATTTAGAAGAAGATGATAACAACTCGGTTTCCATGCCAGCAGCATGGTATGCCATGGAGAAAGAAGAAAGGGTTGCTTTTTTTGTGCATTTTTGAAAAGTATTCGGTTTCCATATGGATATGCTTCCAACTTTGTCTAGATGCATTAGTGCGAGACGGGTCCAAGGTGCGAGGGCACGAAAACCCATGATTGCCACATCCTGCTCCAAAGAATTTTACCTGTTGGTCTCCGAGGACTTGTGCATAAGGACATATATGTAGCGATTCTTTGAGTTGGGTAAATTTTTTTCGGGAGGGGCTGTGCAGTAGGAAACTAAAGGTTGATGTAATCAAACGTCTAAAAGCGAGAAATCCCGTGATACTATGCAAGCTAGAGAAAATATTTCCCCCTGCATTTTTTTGATGTGATGGTCCACTTGGCTGTCCACCTTCCCGATGAAGCACTCCTAAGAGGTCTGTACAATATGGATGGATGTACCCAATCGAACGCCAAATGGGCACTTTGAAGAGCTATGTCAGGAATAGGGCTAGACCTGAAGGATCCATTGCTAAGGCTTACATAGCTAATGAGGCCTTGACCTTTTGTTCAAGGTACATGGAAGATGTTGTCAATAGATTTAATCGAGATGATGACAAATGGGATCATGGAGCAACAAATGCTGACCTCTCTATCTTCCAGCATGGTGTTAGACTCTTGGGAGCAAATAGGCAGACATATCTTGAGGACAAAGAATTTCACAAGATTTGTTGGTATGTGCTAAGTAACTGTGAGGAGGTAGAGCCATATTTGAGGTGTGTTTTTCCTAAATTTTGTGCGCTAATAAATAGATGTGCTAAGCTTGCATGGCTAATACATATTGTGAATTGTGTGTGCGACAAGTTTAGAGAAGAGTTAGAAAGAAGGTGGCCATGATGTTGAGAAGAGGTTGGAAAAGGAATTTCTGCTTGGTTTAGGAGTCATGTAAGTGCCTCCGGAGTCTTTTCTCACTTTATATAATTAAATTGTAAGGCACTACCAATTAATCAAATCGTAATATAGAATTGTCAATCTGAGCACATTGCTTTTTATGTTGTCTTATTAGATCAAGATGTTGTGGAAGGATAATCGAGAAGAGGTTAGTGAAGGACTATATGCAATATCATGTCCTCCTGACCTTAGAGTGAAGATATGGGCATCGTGCAGTGTGAATGGTGTTCGATACAACACTGTGGACCGTGAAAGACAAAGGCAGACACAAAATAGCGGTGTGCTGGTGGACGGAACACATAACAGAGTGTTCACAGAATTTTATGGTCAGCTAAAAGAGGTAGTGGAGTTGAGCTACAACTCCAATTTGGAGTTCATTCGAACGGTGGTACTTTTTCGGTGTGACTGGTTCAGTCAAGATGGCAAAGCTAGAACCATTAGAGATGATGGCCTTTTTAGATCCATCAATGTTGAGAGGTTTTGGTACAATTCAGACCCATTTATATTTGCCACTCAATCAAAAAAGGTCTTCTACGTGCAGGACACACAGTTTGGCGAAAATTGACGTGTTGTGCAAAAATTTGAGCATAGGAGCATGTATGATGTCAATGAAACAGAATTAACTACTGCTCACCAAGATGAAAATGGTTCTGATAATGAGCTTGGGGTCCAGGATGATGTTGATGATGCCTTAGATGATTGTACACCAGTCCAGCGACGTGTACATGGAGAAAAATCTGCTGTTCCTGGGAACTTACAAGTCCTTATCAATAGAAGGGAAGAAGACACGGCTGCAAACAGTGACTCTGAATGTTGTGAAGATGACACTATATTTGAGTATTGTAGTGACAATGATAAGGATCCCATGGAATGTAACGATGACGATTAGAGTAACTGGCATTTGTAGATGCCTTTTCATTTAAATGTAACAGTCACTATTTTGAATTACTCAATTGGAAATCCCATGGAATTGGCAATTCACTATATTTTATAAGTTTGGTGTTATTCTTTTGGAATGTTGTACAATAGGCAAGAACAACCTTTGACATAGCACCAGCTAGTTACGCATGACAATTTGTATGAAATAGACAATATATCATCCAACATATATATGCCAATAGAATAAAACCAAAATGTCATATATTCAATTTGGTCATGCCAACATTTTCTCATTGCCACAAGTCATTCATACAAGATGTCATACATTCAGCTAATTTAGACATCATTCGGACTAAGCTAATTCACTAAGCTAATGTAGTAAGCTAATTCGGTCTCATTCATGGCATTTGCGATTTTGCGGCTTAAGTGCTCAAGACACCTTTACTTAACATTGCCACTAGGAATGCCAATAGCACAAGCAAGAAAGATGACCAAACCACAACATGCCTTGCCACCTTTTTGAATATGGCCACCATCATTTGCTTGCTCGTAGCTCGTTGGCCTCTGCTCCTTCGCAAGTACCTTGGCCTCAAGCTCCTTCACAAGTTTTTTGGCCTCCTCATTCTCATTCACCAGTACGGCATGCTTGGCCATCGCTTCATCCAACAAATAACTTAGTTCACTGTTCTCCACCTCAAGAGAATGATTCTTCTTACGCAGGGCCTTCACTGCATCCCGCAAATCAACTAGAATCTCGATCTGATGCTCTGCTGGTTTGGGGTCGAACCAAACCCAAAAACTGCATCCGCCCTCCTTGCATTCACAATAAATTTGAACTTTGTCAGAAAGATTGTGTATTGGATTCGCATCACTCCATGAGAGATCGTGCAAATTGAACTCACCCGATATTTGTAGCAGCAGTTATACCTCCTTCCTGGATTCACGTCACTCCATGAGATCCACCTGGGAGACTTCCGACCACAGTGGCAATTGACAGCCGGAGTGTACGAGTAGGGGGGATGGCGGTAGGGAATTGGAGAGGAGTTCGGGGACTGCTCCGCGTAGCGCTCCATGGAGTTCTGTGACGAGCTGGACCCAGTGGTGGTTGCCATTGAGCGCTAACCCTAACTGGGGAACGAGGTACGGCGGCGTGCGGTGGCTGGAGGAGTGGGTGCGCCGCTTGCTAGTCTTTGGCCGGTGGTGTGGATGGACGATAACAGGGGGCTGGGTGGTGGAGTGGGTGCAGCAGTGGTTAGTAGGTTGGGGAGAGGTGTCTTTGTTGACATTTACTCTTTGTCATTACTAAAAAGCAAAGATAAATCCTACCCCTAGCAACAACACCAGAAATGCTTGGTATATAATTAACTTGTCATTAGCAACTAGCCACTCATTTATTACTAACATTCCTAAGCATGAATTAAGTTATCATCCTCAATTATAATGCTAAGAAATAACTATAGATTTACATGTATTCAATATGACTAGGCAGAAATAAAAGATATGAATATAATATAAATGTGAACTAAAATAGGTTACGCAAGCGGACGAGATAATTATACCGTTGTAGCATTTTATCTAGGGAGTTCTACCGGGTTGTCGATTTATATTTATACCTTTGGGAAGGTCTATATGTAGGACTTATAACTATAACTTACACTATTAATGTGAAAGATAAACCATAACTAGAATCCTACTCATACTTGAGGGGATAAGTCACGTGATAAAAGATATATAATAGATAATAATGATCGGTCATTATAAATAGATAAACATCGAGCTCTTCTAGTCATAGTAATAGCTAGCCAATGGATAAACTCATGAATAAATACTAAGGTAACTCAATAACTACGTCAATGAATAACTCTAATTAGTGCAATTACATCTAGCAATCATTGTTAAGTTAATCCTACATCATAATCACATGTAAAGAGGCATCAACTAATGAGGGTATTAAGACACAAGGGTCACCTCCTTCGCGACCGTGCCATGCTAGTCCCTACGTACGGAGGGTGGACTCTGAGAGGAACCAACGCAGCTTTGTCACTGCGCGGACTACCACACGTCCCCGACACGTCGGGGTGCACTTTCTTGAGATAAATAAGATATCTAGACACCATGTCTACATATTGTCTACCATCTACCCAAGTGGCCGCTTGGGTAAACGCTATCTGAGCAATTACATGAATTCAATAAGATCAAACCAACTATCCTAGACATATAATCAAAGTAGACAATGACTATTGCAATTAAGAATATATAAGAGATTAAGAACAATGTTGCCTGAATCATAATATTAATACAATAAGAGCAAAGTACTAGAACTATCTACCGAACTCCGCGCTCGCATGCGGACACCGGGGGGCTCCGGATCCCGCCGAAGAACTAGAACTCTTCTACTTCTAATCTAACTAGGCTAAAGCTATGAACTAGAGAGGCTCGATGAACTAGAGAAGGCTCTTGATGGATTGATCTCCAAATGACTTGATGCCTCCGGGGAGGGGTGCGCCCCTTTATTTATAGCCCGGTGGGATCGACGTGCGCCGTAGGATCAAACCGACATAATCAATGGCCGAGATGCATCGGAGAGGCGGTGGAGGAAGCTTCCAGAAGAGGGGGCCGAAACCCTAGAGGGGGGCGCCGGGCGGCCCCAAGGGTGGGGCCGGCCGGCTTTCTTTTCCTCCTCTGCGGGCCCCATTGCTTCGGGTGTCTTCTAGATGCTTCCTGAGCCCAATGACGGTGTTTTGACTTCGCGGTTACGTTTTGTGATAATTATGCACTCTAATCCCTCTTTTCAGCTTTTCTGGAAAAATCCCTAAAAAATACAAAATATGCAAAACTAGTGGAAATTGTCAGTTAAAACCCTAGACTAGTGTGTAATCATGTATCCTTTTCATGTCTAAAGTTCTAATAAAAGTTGACGTTAACCACCGTCAACAATTCCCCCAAGCTTACCTTTTGCCAGTCCCTTGGCAAACAAACTAAGCCTAAGTACTGATATATTTAGATCAGGAGTTGCTACAATGCTTTTATTCCTCAAAGGTACACAAGCTTTCAAACATAGATTCTCCTCCGAATTAGACAGTAACTGTTGTAATCTTTAAATTTACCCATTTTACCTTTAACTATAGGGCTTTACAGCTTCTTACATAAGTCTTGAGCAATCGAAAGACAGAACAATCAGGTCAAACACTATGTCTCAAATTCTTCACAGTACCAATATTCTAGAGTTTCTACAAGTTTTCGCAATAAAACTCAGAGCTAATTGTATGACACCCTCAAGTCTCTTTATATGTGGTATTTATGGATCTTACTGAGGTATGTTGTCATGCCCTCCCATAACTAATGATTATAGTGGAGCTTATAGGAGCGGCAATAACAAGGATAGGCATACTTGCAATTCATATATTGTAAAGCCAAACAATGGATCCATAGAGAGTCAAGGCATACAAGAAAATCAAGATATGCATGTGTATGGAATATGGTGGATAGGTGTATATAAGGTATTTAGTGGCTAATTCTAATTCTACTTTTGCTCCTTGAGGATAGATCTCTCTTTTAATCTTAGAACTTTTCGCGGAAAAAACATGGGCTATCTTTATTCATTTTTTTTCTCTCTTCTCTTTTTCTCTCTTCTCTCTTTTTTTTCAGGGAGGCGGGCATCTAAGTACCCATTGTTTTAATTGCTAGGACATTTGTCCTTCTTTTACTCCCTCTCTTTTTTTTCAATAACTTTCCTTTTTTTTGCATAGCCACATGCATCCTTTGAATACAATATGATAATTAGAGAGATAGCAAGAAGTACTAAGAGCAATTAAACAAAGGCTGTCCTATAAGTTTATATATATCTTTGGGTGTTTGACTCCCAGTGTAGGAGAAAAACAATTTTTAGGTGGATCTAGATAGAAGTGGAAAATGGTTGCACTTACTCCTAGAGTAGGAGTAATGTATATGTGAGTGGAGTGTGCATGTGATCTTGATTTTAAAAGCATGACAAGACTCTCATAAGGTATACGACAAAGGTTGATGAACTCAATGCAAAGCAAGCAAAGCATGAATGAGCAAAAGTTTTCTTAATCTAGCGTATATCATATATGGCTTTGGTAGGAATTCATACTTTGTCATACAAGAGCTCATCATGTAAGATTTTATATTTTCAAAATAAATCTCTAGAATTTAGTATCGCTAGAAATAAGACAAATAACATCTTAACCTTCATGAATCATATCAATCAATCACCTAGACTTAGCTTAAGCATATGCCTTCACAAGTTTTGGGCTCGAGTAAATTCTTATATCAAAGCAAGTTATGTCTAAAACTTGGCAGAACTTAAGGTTGAAAACTAGGCACTTGAAAGAAATTATAGTAAAGCAACTATTCATCATCTCCAAGACAAAATTTTAATGTTCATCGGTTTTTAATTAACTCTAGCCTAAACCGACTCTAAACACACTCTAATATAATTAATCTTGACTAAGACTTCTTTTTATTGGTTTTAGATTTTATTTAACTAAAGACTCATAAAAGACTCGATAGACGTGGACCTTCATGTGCCCACATGTTTTTGGTATTTTATGAATATATATAACAAGTAAATTTAATAATCGCCTAGGTGTAGTCACGATAACTAGGGGATGCTCCTCCCCCAAAAATTTGGATGGTTGCAATACTTGGTGTAGATGTCCTTTAGAGTGAGCTAACCAAGAGCGGACTGGTGGGTGCCAGCGATAGACTCTCTCCTTGCTATGATGTTATTCGCATAAATACTCTCCACAAAGAGAAACCAAAACTCGAGGCTCGAATTTGTTAATGGGTTAGCGGTCAGCTGTAACACCCCGGCCCAGGGTTTAATAGGATTAATATGATACTCATACCAACAAGTTGCAACTTCTTTTCCAAAAGCTCATCTTAAAAGAACTACAGAGTTAAGCGTGCTTGGTCTGGAGCAATTTCAGGATGGGTGACCGACCGGGAATTCGTTTCCGGGTGCGCATGAGTGAGGACAAAGTGCGTAGAAAAGACTGGTGTTGGTCTGTGAGGGCAGTATTGGTCCTATTAAAGCTACTAGAGGTAAGCGGGCCCGGCCTCGAGGAGGCGGAACGTTACAAATGGTATCAGAGCCGACTCTCGCGGTTTCACGGGCGCGTGTGTCGCAGTTGCGCAGGCATGGTGTGCATGGCTGGTGTGGATCCGTCGTGGTCACACAGCATGGCACATGCGCTGGCACTGGGCACATGGACGTGGCCAAGAGAGGAGGTTCCTGGCCTGGGGTGATCGACGAGGACGTCGATCTCTTAAGGGGGTGAGGATGTAACACCCCGGCCCAGGGTTTAATAGGATTAATATGATACTCATACCAACAAGTTGCAACTTCTTTTCCAAAAGCTCATCTTAAAAGAACTACAGAGTTAAGCGTGCTTGGTCTGGAGCAATTTCAGGATGGGTGACCGACCCAGGAATTCGTTTCCGGGTGCGCATGAGTGAGGACAAAGTGCGTAGAAAAGACTGGTGTTGGTCTGTGAGGGCAGTATTGGTCCTATTAAAGCTACTAGAGGTAAGCGGGCCCGGCCTCGAGGAGGCGGGACGTTACATGTACATGGTCGACGATTAGCGTATTTTAATGTATCAGTTTACATTGTTGTGAAAATTAGGTTCAAATTTGCTTCAAAATGGAGTGAAATTATGGATTTGACTAGCATTTGACCGTCATGGACCCACCCTGTCAGCCTCATCCCCAAGGTGAACCGAGTGTAGCTAGTTCAAGAGGCGGAGGGTGGGCCTACCTCGTCGATCTCGAAGCATCGGTCCCGAAATCCCCAATCCGCACCGAATCCCCCCAACCCGCCGTCGTCGGGGACTCACTCCACCCGGCCACCACCGGCCACCGCCGCCCAAGCACCACTCCCCTCGCCCAAGCACTGTTGACGGTGGTTAACATCAACTTTCATTAGAACTTTAGACATGAAAAGGATACATGATTACACACTAGTCTAGGGTTTTAACCGATAATTTCCACGAGTTTTGCATATTTTGTATTTTCCAGGGGATTTTTCCGAAAAGTCGAAAAGAGGGATTAGAGTGCATAATTATCACTTAAACGTAACCATGAAGTCAAAACACCGTCATTGGGCTCGGGAAGCATCTAGAAGACACCGGGCAACGGGGCCCGAGAGAGGAGGAAAAGTGGGGCCGGCCGGCCCCACCTTGGGGCCGCCCGGCGCCCCCCTCTAGGGTTTCGGCCCCCTCTTCTGGAAGCTTCCTCCACCGCCTCTCCTGATGCATCTCGGCCATTGGTTACGTCGGTTTGATCCTGCGGCGCACGTCGATCCCACCGGGCTATAAATAAAGGGGCAGACCCCCCTCCCTGGAGGCATCAAGTCATTTGGAGATCAATCCATCAAGAGCCTTCTCTAGTTCATCAGAGCCTCTCTAGTTCATAGCTTTAGCCTAGTTAGATTAGAAGTAGAAGAGTTCTAGTTCTTCGGCGGGATCCGGAGCCCCGGCGTGCATGCGGAGCGCGAGGAGTTCGGTATAGTTCTAGTACTTTGCTCTTATTGTATTCAATATTATGATTCAGGCAACATTGTTCTTAATCTCTTATATATTCTTAATTGCAATAGTCATTGTCTACTTTGATTATATGTCTAGGATAGTTGGTTTGATCTTGTTGAATTCATGTAATTGCTCAGTATAGCGTTTACCCAAGCGGCATTTGGGTAGATGGTAGACAATATGTAGACGTGGTGTCTAGATATCTTGTTTATCTGCGAGTGCACCCCGACGTCTGCGGGACGTGTGGTAGTCCGCGCAGGTGACAGCTGCGTTGGTTCCTCTGTAGTCCACCCTCCGATGCGTAGGACTAGCATGGGCACGGTCGCAAAGGAGGTGACCCTTGTGTCTTAATACCCTCATTAGTTGATGCCTCTTTACATGTGATTATGATGTAGGATTAACTTAACAATGATTGCTAGATGTAATTGCACTAATTAGAGTTATTCATTGACGTAGTTATTGAATTACATTAGTATTTATTCCCTGAGTTTATCCATTGGCTAGCTATTACTATGACTAGAAGAGCTCGATGTTTATCTATTTATGATGACTGATCATTATTATCTATTATATATCTTTTATCATGTGACTTCTCCCCGTTATGAGTAGGATTCTAGTTATGGTTTATCTTTCACATTAATAGTGTAAGTTATAGTTATAAGTCCTACATATAGACCTTCCAAAGTGGTATAAATATAAATCGACAACCTGGTAGAACTCCCTAGGTAAAATGCTACAACGGTATAATTATCCGTCCGCTTGAGAACCTATTTTAGTTTACATTCATATTATATTCATATCTTTTTATTTCTACCTAGTCATATTGAATACATGTAAATTTATAGTTATTCCTTAGCATTATAATTGAGGATGACAACTTAATTCATGCTTAGGAATGTTAGTAATAAATGAGTGGCTAGTTGCTAATGACAAGTTAATTATATACCAAGCATTTCGGCATTGTTGCTAGGGGTAGGATTTATCTCGCTTTTTAGTAATGACGGTAGTAAATGTCAACAAGCATTTTTTAGCGCCGTTGCCGGGGAAGGTAGTTAGGCAATTAAGAACATTGATAGACTTATACTCAATTATGTGATCAAGATAACCATTAACCCCTGCTCAAGCGAGGATTACCCTTGTTTGTCTACTTTAATATCTTATGCGGGGTAATAAACGACCGGTTTACGACCTTCCGGCATGCCCCCATAAAAAAAAAAAGAAACATAACAAATCTAATGTTGGAGAAAGAGGTCAACGTCACAAGACTTTAATTCATATCTCAAGTGACGGAAACATAGATGTTGCATCACTCACAAATTCTAGCATGTGAGTCATGGTAAGTATGATGAAATAAAGGTGAGAAAGTCTTGCTCATGGACTTTTAAATTTGATGAGTAGTTATCTTCTGCATTCCACCACATGTTTACTTTTTACAATCCAAACATCCATCTCATTTAGTTTAAAGTTTTTTCATCCATAACATGTTTAGTTCCATTCATATATCTATCCCAACTTGCATTCTTATAAATAATATATATAAAAAAACTCACTATAATCATGCTTTTTCATCTCTACTTGAATAAACTTCTACGGTACTTTCATGCTACTTGTATTTGCTATAGTATGCTTAGGTTTAGAAGTATCTTCATACACCCTTGAAATTGAGCATTATTTGTTTTTCTAAGTTAAAGTAGACATGGTGTCTAGTTTAATTTTTAAATCATAAGGTGTTTTTTGATCTTACTTCTAAAAGGTTTTTGAATTAAGCAAGGTGTTTAGGTTAAAATCCTTTCCTAAATAAAATTGGATATGAGTCTATGTTGATTTTTGAGCTAATAGTATACTTTAGTAGATACTAGTTATTTTGTTAAATTAACCCCTATAAGAGAATTCTCAAATTCAATCTGGGTAAGTCAAGAAAAGAATTCACATATGAGATGAATCAAGGTAGGTAATAACTCGCACAAAGAACTATCAATGTTTATTCATTTATCTTTGTTGCAAGTCATCTTTGCCTTGAACCATGCTAGATTGCAACAACAATATAAAGCACGATAGACACGGTTTATGCTAAATAATCTTAAATCATATATCATCCTGATTAGCATAGAAGAAAATCATAAAAAAAGAGAGTATGGACAACAAAACCTGTATTTCAATCTTGCTATTTCCTTGGATATGTGTCCATTAACATTTTGCAGGAAAGAACAACCTTAATCTATTGGAGAAGAAGTTGTCAAGTGAGCATTATCGCATCTCCAATAGACCCCAGCTCATCAACCACAAATTAATCAGAAAAAATATTGATGAGTGAAGAGCATGTAATCTTCCATAGTTTCATTGAATGGTGAAAAGACGAAGAATAAAAAGAAAGGCCTTGCTCAGCAAGACCATAAACTCTCACCAACAGATGAACCCGAATCCTCCTCTTCCAAGTAAGTTCGTCATCACTTACTTAGAAAGATGAAGATATGAGGTACGTTTGTCCAAGCCTCATGCAACATGTAACTATAATTAACATCTCATACCATGTTGCTAATTTGTCTTGGTCATTTCTACCCTATGCCATGCTCAAACATAAGTTTTTAATATATATATATAATAAAATGCTCCTATGATTCACCATACATATTCTTGGTTCTATATGAATAAATACCTTTAGTCTTGCAAACTTCCTTATTGTATTACAAGTATGCTTTAGAACATTATTTAAACATTATAAAAATCAAGCATACTTATATAAAAATTTAGTTGTACATATAGACTAACCCCTCCTATATAAAAAAAATGTTTAAATCATATTAGGAGATTATTCATAGAATCAATTCAAGGTTAAGGGTATGCTTTAAAATAATATCCTTGCTTTAACATTGATGAAAAAAAAGAGAGGTTTTGAAATAGTGATGAATCATTGAAAGCACGAGCTACAAATTAATCTTTAGCTCTTAGACAAACACTATCCATACTTTGATAAATAGTATATTCCTTCGGGTATGTGTTGTCCACTAACCCCTTGCGTAAAAAGATATAATAGGAGAAGCGGGAGGTCTGAAGAGTGAGAAAGGAGTACAACATACGAGACAAGATGCTAATAAATAACCCATGATACAAGAAAAAAAAAAGAAGACCATTGAACTTCATTTACCCTTCATCATGCTCTAATAATGGAGATAATATCTTAAGGTAAGTGGTCATTAATTTCCTCTTGATCTTGGTACGCAATAAATAAAAATACAACCATATTATAGTTACAACTTAATTTGATCAACCTGATTAAACTTAACATGATTTGTTCTCTAAGTTTATTCATAGCACCATTCTCTTAATTTCAGTCTTAACCAAGTAAGCTATAAATACTTCGTCTATTATTCTTGATACATTATAAAGATGAGGTCTTTCTAGTGGTTAAGTAGCTTTACTCTTTATCTCACAAGTTTAAATATCATATTTATACTTCTAGTCCTCTCACCCGTGATATGAATGAACAATACGAATAATATCAATCTTATTGTGCCCAAGGTAAGAGGATGAATAAATTTCTAGTTCTGTTGGTGTTTTCCCACCAACAGAGCCCATGCACTTGATCTCTACCTTGTCTTTATGGGCAGAACACACTTCAATTAAAGTGTAGAGAGACAATCCCCTAAATGCTACAAGTGAAAGTTCTCAACTAGTAATAATGATGCACATAAGATTGGCTTTGAGACGCCTACAACAGAAAGAAAGAAGGTGGCACCGCCATTGAGAGCCACTAGTAGAGGTACCACCACAATCCTTACCGTCAAGAGCAACTCAAAGTACTCAATGAACCCTTTGCAAGGAGAAGTCCAGTTCGAAGGACTATAAACATCAAACCCTCACCGTGAGGTAACATCGGTAGTTATCTATACTTACTTTCTTGCATCGTATGATTTATTCTCTCTTTAAGCATGATTACTTTTCTATATTAGCAATATATAGAAATAACAAAAGAAAATAAATAGTCTTGCATTAGGCTACATTCATGCATCTTAAAAATTTTAAGCCCCATATGAAACCCTTGTAGCGTAAAAGCTGTAGGAGTTCTCACTGTGATGGCCTATAGAATAAAAATATATATATCATGCATTTGCACTTTATGCATATAAACCCATAAAATTCAAAAAAAATATTAATTGAGCATCCTGCTGCAATACTGCTATCATAAAAATACTTTAAAACCTCCACAACAACCAATCCTCTAAAAACGGCTAATCATTAATATTTTATCCTAATACCGTTCCACAAGTTTTGGTGTTTTGTGAGAGCTTTCTGCAGGATGACTCCAAGAGCCAGCTTACCTAGGAATCTTCATCTTCATCACTTGAAGTACACTTTTTCGATATACAGCTAACCCTTGTGTGAAGGAAATAACTTCTTGGGTGATGAGATTGAAGTATTCCAGGCAACACTTGCTCTTATAAGCATGAGCTCCTCTATGAGGACCACTCAGCTTCAACGATCAACCATAAGCAAACATCTAGCTTGGGGGAGAGTATCCTCTAGTTATCAGCACGGTTAGAAGCGTGGGAGAAAGAGAATAAAACTGAGGAGCTGGAGCCAGAAAAGAGAGAAGCAAAAAGAGACGAAACGAGATGGAAGGAGGCAAGTGCGGCATCACCACAAAACGGGGAGTTAACTGAGGTTACCTCAGATGATGAACCCACTGAGTAAGTGTTCTCCTCTATCTAAGTCCTGTCGGTAGACTTTAAATTCTGTACCCTAGCCATAAGGATAGAATGGTAGTTATCTCATTTAATGCATTTGCAATTTATTTAGTAGCATAATTTTGTTTACACACTAAAAGATATAAAAACAATAAAAATATTTCTTGCATTACTCATGGCATCACAAAGCCCCATATGGATACCCTACGGTATTTTTCGAAGGAACATCATTTGTGGTGGCATAAAATAAAAATGACAAAAATATAGCATTCATATTTAAATTCCTGCATCATAAATAGAAAATTTAAAAATAAGAGAAAAGTGAAATCTGTTTAAATTAGACAACATTAAATCTAGCTCATAAAGGTGATCAATTACTCTTTTGGGTGATGTAACACCCGGTTTTAATAAACAAAACTAGGCTTACCATATGTGTGCCCGGGAAGTCCACACATACGTAAAACGTAAGTAGAGAGTATCAAAATCGGTGTTATATAGTGGAAACTTACATATATTTAACACTTACATCGAGTAACGCGAGATGGTAGCTAATCTTTTCTTGAAGCTCCATCTTCACGGGGACGGTTGACTGGGGGTACATACACCTAGCACTTCTCACAAAACAAACTAGCTCCACCATCCGGTACCCATCCAGGGATTTTCCAAAGAATTAAAAGTAAAGGCAAGTGCGTAAGTACATGTCGTACTTACTAAACAAATATATCATGGGGTTCATGAGGCTCAAAAAGGTCGACAATCGGTTTCTTGCATTTGGCTTTTAAATTATTAACATTTGTAGCATTAATGGCAACAAGGTAGTAGCACTTCCCATAACCACATGATCAAGTGAACAAGAATAAAGAATAATACATAACAACATGATTAAACAATATATTTAAACATCATACATTAGTGATCAACTATTCCATAAGAATCCCCAAGGCCGCCCGTGTCCGTGGGCACGGCTAGTATACCGATTTATTAAACTCTGCTTGCAGAGGTGTACACTTTCACCGTGAGTCGTGATTTACCCTTTCGCCCGAGGTGATCGGCCTCTTGACCCCCTTCCAAGGAAGGTCGGCGGGGGTTCACTATGAAGCCTTTCAAAGGTTCGTCCTAACAAGTTAGGGCCGCTAGGATTCCGTGGCAAAGCGATGTAGAGCCCCCCTTCCAAATGGTTCACACCAGCGGACACACATGAGGACAGAGGCCGCACTATACCCATCGTGGCACGCCCCTCTTGCGCCTTTCGGTAACCACTAACAAGCTAGAAAAGGTCCTCATACTTGATTAAAGCCAGAGCCATATAGCCCCCTCACGGCTGCATTGTAAATCCCGGTGACCACTTACAGATAAGTCCTTATGGAGAGAAACTAGAGCAACAAAACACCAAGCTCTAGATCTCTATAACTTGATAATAGAATCGTCTTTTAATGTTAATGCATATTCCATTGTTCATGTTACGAGATCATGGTTATATATATCCAAAGACTAGCAAGTACTACCCACATGCACATATCCCAAGTCATCAAGGTAGATAGTAATCAACTCTAAGTCATCCTTAATAGGGAATCAAAGATACATGCATATGAAATATAGTGGTTATTGTGAATGGTAATCAAGGAGGTCCCAAGCTATACTTGCCTTATACACTAGCTCAAACTTCCTCATGCTTTACTTCTGGTCATCACCTTCTGATCTTTATTGCTCACAAAACGGTTCTCGCTCTACTCGTAGCAATCACCACGTATAGGCAACATACAAACAATAAATAAAGCAACTAAGATAACAGTACACCATACATGACAAATCAACTTTCTAAAACAAAGCTAGGTGCTATGGTTAAAAGAAACGACTACCAAAAGATTTGTGTACTACAAAGAAAAACAACAACTACAAGCTTGGTTTACCTTAGTTAATTATAAAAGCATAAGAAATTAATTAAGATTATACAGATCATATATAAATGTAAAACCAAGTTAATGCTAATCATATTTCATTTTTATAAATATTCTCACATAATTTATTAAGCGAGTTAACATTTATCTTTGCAAAGAAAATAAACATGTGAAAGCATCTTAAACAAGCTTTTTATATACCATGCGTATTTAACCTACACAAATTTAATCATTGAAAATCATATTCATATTTATTTACAAAAGACATGTTTACTTGTGTTGTTTTTAAATAAATTAGAAAAACTAGCGGCATAACCATTAAACAAATTAAGATTTAAACCAAATTTAGGGACACACAACATTATACGCTCATACTAAGGTGTAGAGTATGTCGGCATAAACACAACACAAAAGAACGGATTAAAATGATAAAGATATAAGATTAAGTAAGGTAGCTTGTATACAAGGATAATTAGATCACAAAGGTTGACTGTACGAGATGATAGATGATCAGAAGGAAAATATAGAGAAACTATTCATTTACTGGGCAAGGCAACAATGATATAAGCATGATATCAGCAAGGTTTGCGATCAACAAAATAAAGTGGCAAGGAATTACTGGAGTGCCGCTCTCCTCGTTCTGCACAAGATGGATATGTACTCTGGTTTCAGCATCAAAACTGTTGAATGTGCGATAGCTGCAGAATAACACAACTCGTCTCTGCCTGATCCTTCGCGATTTGCTCACTGTCATGTCCAGAAAACAGATCGACGGGTGAAGGGCCGGACCATGCATGGGAAGTGCCGGTTCAGACTTCGGTTGGCAGGTTTGCGATGGTCATAACGAGGTTGGCCATCGGAGTTCTGACGGGCGGCTAGCCAGACCTGCACGCTAGCAATGAGCTCTGGTGCCGAGATGACGATGACACAAGGTGCAGATGTGCCGGCCGGCCAACTCCCAGGGTTGGCAGCTTGATGAGGCTTCTTCCTTTACTGCAACAAAAGCTAACGATCGGCAACTACAGACATGCATGCATGAAAGCCAATAGAGCCACTACGAAAGGCAAACCTCATCTTGCAACGACGAACATCAAGGACCGAGGAGATCAGATAGGGTTGGGCTACTGCATTGACTTTTCTTGAACAGAGCGGCGGACAGAACCTTAGAGATCGATCGACAGGAGCCCGGATGAAATTTGCGGCGGCGTCGACTGGCTTGTTTTTAGGGTTTGGAAAAAGAACAACGCGGGCTTGGTTTGCTATTTATAGACCAGCAGAACAAATGGCAACGATTACGCACAGGTCCTCAGCTTCCACGACATTTATATCGTCATTGATAGATTGCAAAAGGAAAACAAAAAACCGATGGACTGCTCTTACCTAAAAACAGCTGGCCGGGCGCTATGACCTGGTTGCTTGTTTCTTTGATTTGTGTGTATGTACACGTGTTCTCGTCAAGGCAAAAAGGGCCAAGAAACTAAACGAAAAGATAGGTAGAACATGGATCAACACCAGAGAGATCTGTACAGACCTTGATCCATTAGTCATGAACTAAAAGAGATCTTGTTTGACATATTTTTAGATTAGATTAATTATTGTCAGAATTAATTTGATGAATAAAATATTTCTAGAAAAGAATTATTATTTGACCCACCAAAAATACTCCGAAAGCTCCAATAATTACGGAGAAATTCCAAGAGACATCTTAGAACATGATAAACCCAAATAAAGAATCTAGAGCTCATTAAAAGATATTTAGGAGCATCTAAGAATTAGATTATTCTCATAGAAAAGTGGGAATAATGAATTCTAGAAAAGCCAGGAAAATTCCTAAGAAGTTTTCGGAGATAGGTTGAATGATGATGAACTCATAAGAGTGATTTGGAGAAGAAAAAGATAATCTTGAGATACTCCAAATGAAAAGATTAAGATCGACAAAGCCGGGATTTGATTACGGCAAAAGACAGAGATAAGCCGAAGAACGATAAACGACTTACTAAACGTGATTTGAAAACTTTACTCACTCTCGCAACACACAAAGTCAGGCAACAAGCAAACATTACATTATGCGACACGGGTCAACTTAGTTTAGAAAAGTTTAAATTCACATTTTCCTACAATTAAATTTACACTAAATTAAACTAAACTTTAGAAATTTTATTCAAATATTAAAACCATCTATTTTATTTAGTGTTTTCTAAGCACAACCCAAAATTAGAAATTTTGGGGGTGTGACAAAAATCTACCCATTTTTAACCGGAATCTCGTCCCGAGATTGGGAGAGAATATGGAGGCAGGTAAAGGCGATTCTTTGAGTCTTCACTCTTCCCGATCAACTCTTATCTAATGATGATGCCAAGCTCTAGCCCAACTTTGTGAATGTGTCATTTAGGCGCTCTTGCAGTCCTTGTAGATGTCACTTTCATGTCCAAGATTGTAATGCCTCTCGTGAACCTCGGATAGCGGCTTCTCATTCTCATGAAACTCGAGTTCCACCTTCTCCAATGGGTTCTAACTTCGGCACATCTTTCTTGAGTTCTCTATAATTCTCCCATGAGAGATATCATATAATCAAGAAGTGACTTGCTTAAATCAAAACTTACGTGCCATGCATGGTGTAACATTGATGTTTCCTAAGCCTCAAAGAGCTAACTATGGATGTCCAATATCTCCTTCCTATGTCATCAATGTCAACTTGTCTTGGGTATGTCCAAGATTGCTCTCCCAACTGATATCTTAAATTGAAAATAAATCTTGATGAAGACAAGAGCTCCATGTAGATGAACCAACAAGATACCAATCCAAGACAAGGTACATGCGCTTGATAGTGACTTCACAGCCATGGAGATAGCTCATGCTTCCACATGAAACACTAGCACACATGACCTTCACCCTACAACCTTCTTAAGAAAATATCAACTAGGGGACACCAAAGTAACTTGCATATTTTCCAGGGTTAGTTAACCATCATAATAATAGTCAGACACCCAAGGGAGAGCATAAGTAGGAACAAGTAATCTGAAGTTATCCGCGAGTAGAAAAATAGCAGTGCAGTAAAATGGCAATAACTCAAGTTCTGCTAATCCAATAGAGTTGTATATTGTACCATTGGAAAGATTATGAAGTTCCCTACAACTTTCTAATAGAAAACTTCTCCAGATTCTGATGTTAAAATAAGATTTCTTGGTCCAACATAAAATCTGTCTAGAAATTCTGGCAGCGCAAATGCAGCATATTGCAACTATCATATCTTGAGATCCACAAATCAGCTGACGACGGGCCTCATGTGGTTGGAATCCTTATGAAACCCTCTAGAACATTGATATAGAACATGTTGTCAGATTCTACAGTTAAGGTTGTCAAAACCAGTACACTACAGAATCTATCCGAGTTTTCAGGCAGATGGATGCATTGTCTTGTGATTTTCATAGCTCTCAAACCATAACACTACTAGGCTGATTGTTGAGGTCAGAGAAACATCTTGTAGTCAACTATTGTCTAGAAAACTCCCAAGATTTTTTTTTTTTTTTTTTTGGGATTCCAAAAACATATGTATAAGCTAAGGAAGATAGGCTGCTCCAAAAAAAATATGATATAGTAGAAACGAGAGATTGAGAGAGAGACCAAGGAGATAGACAAGAATAATCTTTAAGTCTTCATGCTTCTTTGATCAGTTGATAGGATATAAGACATAGATCTTGGATAGCCAAAAGATGACAAGAAAGATAAAGTTTGATCTTCAGTTCTTCGTGCCTCGTTGCTTGAGATACTTAGGGCTTACTGTAGCAGAAGCTACCCCACTTAACAAAGGGCTTGCTAATCTTCAAAACTTCATCTCAAGGACTGTCTTTGGAGCACAAAGATGGAGATGACACACAAGCAACACACGACAAGCAAGACAAGCACCCAACACAACATCGAAACTACACGTGCTTCTTGTAGCAATGGTAGGCATCCTAAGAAGTGGTTTATAGACGGTGAAAGGCCATCGAAAAGTTGAATACAACAAGTTTAGAAAATTTAGTAAAACAACTGAAATAATATATCAAGGATATAAGCAGAAATAGCTCAAAGAAAGCTACCAAGGAGGAGAGATAATACAAGGTCGAGAAATAATCAAATGAATATATCAAGAAGGTAGAAAAATAGTTTAGTAGCAAAATAACTTTTTAGAAAATAACCGGTGCTAACTAGGCATAACGTCCTACGATCAACAACGCTCGATACCAATCTGTAACACCCAGTTTTAATAAACAAAACTAGGCTTACCATATGTGTGCCCGGGGAAGTCCCACATACGTCTGAAACAGTAGAGAGTATCAAAATCAGTGTTATATAGCGGAAACTTACATATATTTAACACTTACATCGAGTAACGCGAGATGGTAGCTAATCTTTTCTTGAAGCTCCATCTTCACGTGGGGGACGGTTTTTTGGGGGTACATACACCTAGCACTTCTCACAAAACAAACTAGCTCCACCATCCGGTACCCATCCGGGATTTTCCAAAGAATTAAAAGTAAAGGCAAGTGCGTAAGTACATGTCGTACTGAAACAAATATATCATGGGGTTCATGAGGCTCAAAAGGTCGACAATCGGTTTTCTTGCATTTGGCTTTTAAATTATTAACATTTGTAGCATTAATGGCAACAAGGTAGTAGCACTTCCCATAACCACATGATCAAGTGAACAAGAATAAAGAATAATACATAACAACATGATTAAACAATATATTTAAACATCATACATTAGTGATCAACTATTCCATAAGAATCCCCAAGGCCGCCCGTGTCCGTGGGCACGGCTAGTATACCAGTTTATTAAACTCTGCGCAGAGGTGTACACTTTCACTGTGAGTCGTGATTTACCCTTTCGCCCGAGGTGATCAGCCTCTTGACCCCCTTCCAAGGAAGGTCGGCAGGGTTCACTATGAAGCCTTTCAAAGGTTCGTCTAACAAGTTAGGGCCGCTAGGATTCCGTGGCAAGCAGATGTAGAGCCCCCCTTCCAAATGGTTCACACCCGCAGCAGACACACATGAGGACAGAGGCCGCACTATACCCATCGTGGCACGCCCCTCTTGCGCCTTTCGGTAACCACTAACAAGCTAGAAAAGGTCCTCATACTTGACTAAAGCCAGAGCCATATAGCCCTCACAATTTGTCTTTGTAAATCCCGGTGACCACTTACAGATAAGTCCTTATGGAGAGAAACTAGAGCAACAAAACACCAAGCTCTAGATCTCTATAACAGTAATAGAATCGTCTTTTAATGTTAATGCATATTCCATTGTTCATGTTACGAGATCATGGTTATATATATCCAGCACTAGCAAGTACTACCCACATGCACATATCCCAAGTCATCAAGGTAGATAGTAATCAACTCTAAGTCATCCTTAATAGGGAATCAAAGATACATGCATATGAAATATAGTGGTTATTGTGAATGGTAATCAAGGAGGTCCCAAGCTATACTTGCCTTATACACTAGCTCAAACTTCCTCATGCTTTACTTCCGGTCATCACCTTCCCGATCTTTATTGCTCACAAAACGGTTCTCGCTCTACTCGTAGCAATCACCACGTATAGGCAACATACAAACAATAAATAAAGCAACTAAGATAACAGTACACCATACATGACAAATCAACTTTCTAAAACAAAGCTAGGTGCTATGGTTAAAAGAAACGACTACCAAAAGATTTGTGTACTACAAAGAAAAACAACAACTACAAGCTTGGTTTACCTTAGTTAATTATAAAAGCATAAGAAATTAATTAAGATTATACAGATCATATATAAATGTAAAACCAAGTTAATGCTAATCATATTTCATTTTTATAAATATTCTCACATAATTTATTAAGCGAGTTAACATTTATCTTTGCAAAGAAAATAAACATGTGAAAGCATCTTAAACAAGCTTTATATACCATGCGTATTTAACCTACACAAATTTAATCATTGAAAATCATATTCATATTTATTTACAAAAGACATGTTTACTTGTGTTGTTTTTAAATAAATTAGAAAAACTAGCGGCATAACCATTAAACAAATTAAGATTTAAACCAAATTTAGGGACACACAACATTATACGCTCATACTAAGGTGTAGAGTATGTCGGCATAAACACAACACAAAAGAACGGATTAAAATGATAAAGATATAAGATTAAGTAAGGTAGCTTGTATACAAGGATAATTAGATCACAAAGGTTGACTGTACGAGATGATAGATGATCAGAAGGAAAATATAGAGAAACTATTCATTTACTTGGGCAAGGCAACAATGATATAAGCATGATATCAGCAAGGTTTGCGATCAACAAAATAAAGTGGCAAGGAATTACTGGAGTGCCGCTCTCCTCGTTCTGCACAAGATGGATATGTACTCTGGTTTCAGCATCAAAACTGTTGAATGTGCGATAGCTGCAGAATAACACAACTCGTCTCTGCTGATCCTTCGCGATTTGCTCACCGTCATGTCCAGAAAACAGATCGACGGGTGAAGGGCCGGACCATGCATGGGAAGTGCGGTTCAGACTTCGGTTGGCAGGTTTGCGATGGTCATAACGAGGTTGGCCATCGGAGTTCCGACGGGCGGCTAGCCAGACCTGCACGCTAGCAATGAGCTCTGGTGCCGAGATGACGATGACACAAGGTGCAGATGTGCCGGCCGGCCAACTCCCAGGGTTGGCAGCTTGATGAGGCTTCTTCCTTTACTGCAACAAAAGCTAACGATCGGCAACTACAGACATGCATGCATGAAAGCCAATAGAGCCACTACGAGAAAGGCAAACCTCATCTTGCAACGACGAACATCAAGGACCGAGGAGATCAGATAGGGTTGGGCTACTGCATTGACTTTTTTCTTGAACAGAGCGGGCGGACAGAACCTTAGAGATCGATCGACAGGAGCCCGGATGAAATTTGCGGGCGGCGTCGACTGGCTTGTTTTTAGGGTTTGGAAAAAGAACAACGCGGGCTTGGTTTGCTATTTATAGACCAGCAGAACAAATGGCAACGATTACGCACAGGTCCTCAGCTTCCACGACATTTATATCGTCATTGATAGATTGCAAAGGAAAACAAAAACCGATGGACTGCTCTTACCTAAAAACAGCTGGCCGGCGCTATGACCTGGTTGCTTGTTTCTTTGATTTGTGTGTATGTACACGTGTTCTCGTCAAGGCAAAAAGGGCCAAGAAACTAAACGAAAAGATAGGTAGAACATGGATCAACACCAGAGAGATCTGTACAGACCTTGATCCATTAGTCATGAACTAAAAAGAGATCTTGTTTGACATATTTTTAGATTAGATTAATTATTGTCAGAATTAATTTGATGAATAAAATATTTCTAGAAAAAATTATTATTTGACCCACCAAAAATACTCCGAAAGCTCCAATAATTCTGGAGAAATTCCAAGAGACATCTTAGAACATGATAAACCCAAATAAAGAATCTAGAGCTCATTAAAAGATATTTAGGAGCATCTAAGAATTAGATTATTCTCATAGAAAAGTGGGAATAATGAATTCTAGAAAAGCCAGGGAAAATTCCTAAGAAGTTTTCGGAGATAGGTTGAATGATGATGAACTCATAAGAGTGATTTGGAGAAGAAAAAGATAATCTTGAGATACTCCAAATGAAAAGATTAAGATCGACAAAGCCGGGATTTGATTACGGCAAAAGACAGAGATAAGTCAAGAAGAACGATAAACGACTTACTAAACGTGATTTGAAAACTTTACTCACTCTCGCAACACACAAAGTCGGGCAACAAGCAAACATTACATTATGCGACACGGGTCAACTTAGTTTAGAAAAGTTTAAATTCACATTTTCCTACAATTAAATTTACACTAAATTAAACTAAACTTTAGAAATTTTATTCAAATATTAAAACCATCTATTTTATTTAGTGTTTTCTAAGCACAACCCAAAATTAGAAATTTTGGGGTGTGACAGTACACTAATGGTCATCATACACTTCATATCAAGTGTAGAAGAGTATACCAAGCATGTGATGTGAGATTTGTGTGTTCATATAGCTAACTAAGTAGGCATGTCATTGCATGAATGAAGGGAGATGTTACAACAAATCATGCATATGATCATCAATAGTGCATAGTTTGATTAATAAGTGCATAGGTATATGATAAGAAGACATAAGATCTTATATGAAGTTAACCAAGCACACACATATATACATGGTTGTATATGGTCGTATGAAGAAGTTAACCAAAGCACAAAATTAAGTTGTATAGTGCACACACAACATATGATTGCATGTATAAGTGTTTAAATTCGTTAATGCACACATTATATAAGTTCAATGTATAGTGCACACACACATATATATATAGTACTTGCATATTTCCCTACAATGTTAATAGTGCACACAAAATAAGAACAAATGTATATAAATAAAAGAACATGTATACAAATTTGAATCCTAAACAAATTAAAATTGATGTCAAATTTATTAGAATTTATATCAATTTTACATCACCAAAACTCATTATATGATCCATTTTATTTATTAAACAAAAAAAAAGAAAATTCTTTTCGTCCTCCCTGCCTAATGCTCCCGGGCATCGACGCAAATCGCCTTAAAAAATTTGGTAGCGGACAAAATCCAAAAATGCCCTCAATCTTCTCACCTCCTCATCAAGATAGCGGGGATAAAATAGTAAATTTCAGATGGAGTATATATTCTGAATCCACTCCCCATCGGCCCTAGCCACGACCTCATTCCACTCCCCGCATCCCTCCGCCGCCACCCTCATCCCCGCTCCCTCTGCCTCCTAGATCCACGCCGCCCCCACCCTGCTTGAGCCCCTCCACCTCCGGCCTCCTAGATCCACGCCGCCGCCACCCTCCTACAGCTCCTCCATTGCCACCTTGCAGAAGCCTCTCCACCGCCGCCCTCCAAGATCCCATTGACTGGAGACACGACGACGACCACGACGTCCACCCTACCGGAGATAGAACCCGTCAAGGATGCCTAAAAGGCGCCACAGTACAACTACGCCCCACGAGCCTGTGTTTCGCGAGAAATCGCCCCGTCAATTCCCCTCAATCCCCTTCAATCGATTTGCAAACAAAATCCTTATAGATTTTTCATCATAAAATGCTCCTCTTGTTAGGGTTAGGGTTAATGTTAAGGTTAGGGTAAGGGTCAGGTTTAGAGTTACGGGTTAGTGCTTAGGATTAATTGGGCTAAAACTTGGTTTACACATAGGGTACTATGAGAAACTACGGGACTTGCAAGTCGCTGAGAACAATGCGAAGATGGAAGCCTTGGGTCTTCGTACCTTGTCCCATTCTGTGTTCCCAAGGTCTCAAGAACCCGACAAGAAAACAAACAAGAATGTACATGGGGAGGGGTCGATTCATCCGAGTATCTTCCCCGGAGCCGAAGAGGGCAAAGAAGACGATGATGACGGTGTTCATAATAGTGTAGAAAAGGTGTCTTCGAATCTTATTTGGGTGTCGATGTATATTACGAGAAGTATTTTCATTCAAGTTCTAATCACAGATTTATTAACCCTTTGTATCATAATAGGAAACTGACAGTAGGAGGAAGCGGGCTAAACCAACAAGGAGGAAGATCAATATGGCTCCAGCGGCGGCACTAAAAGAGTGAGGGCACACGCAAGGGAGTGAGGCAACTCCACGAGTTGCAACAAGGGTCAGGAAGAAATACACCACCATGTTATGGCTGAGGAACAGTTACCTTTGCAGCTAGAGAACAACATGGCAGTCACTGTGGGACAATGTGAAACAGAGCGTCCTAGAAGTCCTATTCTAGACTGGTCGGCTTTTGATGACACAAATAATGCAAATGAAGATGAGGTCATAGAAGAGTTAGAGGCTGTTCCACAAGGTTAAGTAACAGACCATCCTACCTCACATTCTTTGCTTTACTTGGACTACTCTAACTATAAGTGCCAACTGTGTAGGTCCACAACGTGCTCCAAGGAAACCGAGACCGCCGATAATATGACAAAGGCTATGGGAAAAAGGTTGCCAATTGAAATTGCTGCAGGCAAGAGGAGGCCTGAGAAGCCTGTACAAGCTGCTAAGCTAGCTTCAGAGGCTGGAATTATCACTAGGAAACAGATCCCCACCCTAACTCACTGGAAGCATTACAAGAATGATGAAAGCCATTTGAAAGAATTCATGGGACAGTTATCTGTAAGTAAATCTACCTCCCATATGTATTTGGTACCTTGAATAAGTCACGGTATGCAACGCTAAGAGCTAATCGCCTAAATCGATGTGTGATTGATTTCTACAGATTAGGTTGGCAGTTGATGAAAAGGATGAGCCAACTGTGCAAGCTTGCAACAATATGCTCCAAACTGGCGTATGCCATAATAGATATAAGTTGAAGAAGTACTTCAATGGCATACCGGCTAATGAAGTCAGAACAACTTCCCCTGTTGCTAATCTTACTGACGAGCAGTGGCTTGAACTTGTGAGGTTGTGGTCCAGTGCAAAAGCAAAGGTATGAGAATGTTCTTCAAGTTAATCCATTCTGTTTTTTTTATTTATGCCAGGCGCCACTTACATGTCCGCCTTATAGGAAGTAGCCGAGAAGAACAGGAATAACCGTGCTAAGGTCGGGCACCATCAAGCAACGGGATCTCGCAGCTACATCTCACACTTGTACGCATATGTAAGTGATACAACTATGCTACAATACATTGTATCTTATGAAATCATACATATCTATTTCCTATAGATTAGTCTACAAAAAAAATGTAACATTCCTGCATTTAACTCCAAAATGAAATATAGAGGGAGCAAAACAAGGACAAAGAAGTGGATGCAGTGGAGATGTTCAAGGCATGCCATACCAACAAGAAGAAGGGCATGACCGAGGAGGTCAAACAAGCAGTTGTAAGTGCATACACATGATTGATGGATGGGATGAGTGTACATATGTCAATTTATGTTCATATACGATTCTTTGGGTGTGATTAGTACATGGAAAGGATGTCTATATGCTAAAATATTGGGTGTGCATAGTTCTATCTACGCTTATGAAATGGAAAGTTGTTCCCATATGCTTTTTGGATGGGATTGGTACATAGAAAAGATGTTCATATGCTTACACCTATATATGCAATTCTATGTTGTGTGTGCATGGTCATATCTATGCCAGTTGAAATGTTTCTATATTGCTGCAGGATGGATTAGTATATGCAAAAGATGTGGTATTATCTGTGCTTGTGCATTGAAAACTTGATGCATAGGACAATGCCATGTTATTCTTAATTGCTGTTCATGTACTTAAACATATATACTTCAAAATGTTTTGTGAAGATTTTAGTACCTTTGCTTCCATGATGGATCTGTATTGCTAACTTATCCTATTTGCACTGTTTGTCTTTGTAGGCGCCATGGAGAATATGTTGGCCCAACTCTTTGAAGGTTTAGAGACACCAAGATCTAGTACGTAGATTGTTTCCAAGGTTCTCTCATAAACCCAGTGCAGCCTTATTCCTCAAGAATGCTTTGGTATTGAAACACCAAAGACAAGCAAATCTGTCGCATCACCGCAAGAGAAGCACAACTTCATGAACGACTACAGGCGAAGAAGCAACGGGCGATCCGCTTCAAGAAGAATTGGACAACCTAAAAAGAAAAGTGAAGAAGCAGAAGAATCAATGGCCCGCACTAAAGAAGGCGTGCTCAAGACCCAAAGAAGAGATGGAGGAGTTCAAGAAGAAACAAGAAGCCAATGATACGTTACTTCAGCGCATCTTGAGCCTCAACCAAGGTAATTCAGCTACTTAGTTTGCTCATGTGCTGCCTGGATTCCTTGGAGTGCCATGGAGTGGTGGTGAGCAGTATGGGTGCTGCTATAAGTTTCTGAACTTGGTCTATCGGGTTATGTTGCTTGTGAACTTATTCTATGAACTGGTGGTTGTGAGCTATGAAACTTAGTTTATCGTCTATGTTTGTGAACTTGTGGTTCCAGCTGTGAACCTATGTTGTCTGTGAACTTGTGTTTCCCGTGTTTGGGAACTATGGTTGTATGAACAATAAATATGTGATGTATGCACCTACGATTGTGCTTGATGTATGAACTTGTGCTGCATGTGTATGGAACGAGTGTTGAGGCTGCTGAACAATCATACTGGCTCTGTGATTATATATCAAATTCATCAATTAACTACTATGATGACAAAACATCATCACCCACGTGCCGCCACGTCATCGGTCAAGTGTTGCCACGTCATCGGTGAAGTCTTCGCCACGTAATGCACAACAAAGAAACCACGTTTCAACGACAGAATCGCACACGTGTCAACCTCCATGGTATACACGTGTCGCCCCTCTCGATCATCATCACACACTTGGTCACCGTCCATCATACACGTGTCTAGTACAACATCCGCTGAAACGGTTCATTGACACGGGATAAATCGTCATAGATGTAACTCTATCCGTGATTTAATTATACAAACTCATCACCGCACAACAACCGTGGACGCTACAAAGATGACGATAAATATTTCGTCATAACTTCATCACAGATAAGTTTCCATGACGTTCGGCATTTACCGTGACAAAAGTAAATCATCTTACATGTGAACTTTTTTAGTAGTGCTTTTTACATGAAACGGACCACGGATATGCGTGTGAATAATTTCTAATACTCTCATGCTTCATTTTGCATCTTTCTTTATTTTCTTGACATATTTTCCTTTAATGCAATCAACACATTATTCTAAATCTGAAAATTCTAAGTGCGGAAGAATTGATTCTTTCACTAAACGTTCTATTCTCCCCCTCGAAATATGGCCTAAGCGACAATTTCATAATTTCGAAGAGACATTATTGTTTCTCTTCCGCTTCTTACTTTAATTTGTAGATGTGGAGGCATTCTCATTCTCAACAGACACATGATTCACATTTTCAAGCAACGGATAGCAAATAAAGTTTGTCTTGTCGGAAGGCAAGACCAACACAATCATTATTAATAAGTATCTTACATCTGCCATTGCCAAAATGACAATCAAATCCATCATCATCAAGTTTTAAAATACTTATTAAATTTCTACGCAAAGAGGGAACATAGAGTACATCATTAAGCCTAAGTACAAAACCATTCTCTAATTCTAAGGAGAGATCTCCAATGGCTTCAACATCGGCTTATACTCTATTCGCAACTTTAATTGTTCTTTCTCCTCTTCGCAGAGTTATCCTCCCACTTAGCCCCCGGTGATCGAATTCACAACATGAATAGTTGCTCCAGAATCAATCCACCAAGTGGTTTTCGCATAACATAAATACATGGATTCATCTACAAATATGATAAAATTATCACCTCTCTTAAGCATAGATTTCAGGAATCTTTGGGCGGTCTCTCTTGTAGTGGCCCCTCTTGTAGCAATACTTGCATTGATCTTTCTCAGCATCGCTATAGGGGTTGTACTGCTAGTTCTCAGAGTTCGAAGGGGCTTTTCCCTGTGGTTTGGAGGGAAATTCATTCTCACCCTGGGGTTTCCCCTGGGGTTTCTGATTCTGAGGCTTCTGATTCTTGTTAAAGAAATTCTTTTTCTTGTTGTCCCTCACATAGTGAGCAGAGTCACCATGTGAGGACTTGAGCCTCTCCTCCTCCTAAATGCACATCCCCATGAGCTTTTCAATATCCCATTTCTCAGGCTGCATGTTATAGCTCACAAACAAAGGTTTTATATTCCCTTGGCGGGGAGTGGAAGATCGAGATGGATAAGGAATTCATCCTTGATTCCCAAATCCATTGGCTTCAACTTCTTCGCCATGGTGCTCATTTCAAGAATGTGCTCTCTAATGCCACCACTAATGTATTTCTTAGTCACCGGTTTCTTAATCGGTGTACTTGTTGTGGTCTTGGAAGACCCAAGAACCGATTCTTCACCTTTTCCGTGTATTCAATAGCAGCGATACATTTCGGGATTGACCCCCCGATGGCTTCGTCTATGGTAGCCTTAGCCACCATGAGGCACTTGCGGTTGGAGAGAATCCATCTCCTATGTTCAAGGTCATATTTCATTCTTTTTCGGTTGCATGATCACACCGCCGCGGTGAAATCAGCATCGATTCATTGGCTTCCCTCACCGGGTCCTCGGGAGCAATGGGACATGGTGTGGTGATAGCCATATCGACCTCTCCCAACGCAAGCTCCAAATCATACTTCTCCCGCCAGACTTCGATAGTTGCTCCCATTGAGCGACGGGATGTTCTTGATGTTTATCATGGCTTTGCCTCCTGAAATCATTTCAAATAAAGTGAGAAACATTTATGCATGAGAGAAATTACATGTTTTAACTCAATGTTGGTCAAATTTAAAACATACAAGTAACAAAATTCTCTATACAGAAATTCTACATCACCGTTGGGCGGAAGTAAAATTAATGCATAGTTTTCATCATCAACAAACATTATAATATTGTTATTAACAACGTTGGTCAGAAAATAACAACACCATAATTTATCAAAATTATCATAAAATCAGAATTTCTCTCAAGGTTAAATTATCCCGTTGGTTCAAATTTAATATGAGAGTAAGAAATTCAAAAAAATTTCGTAGCGGAAACAATTATAAATTTCATAATTCAATTTTCCAGAAATATTTGATACATTTTCTTTCTCTCTCGAGTAAAATTATCGTTGAACAAAATTACACAGAAATCTCGCTTCAAAATTGTATTCAAAAAATGGGATATTCAGAATTTCATCAATTGCTTCTAGAAAAGAAAATAGAAAACAATTGGCTGTTCTTGCAATTCAGCCCGGTGGCCCAAAAACGGCCCATTGGCCAGCGTCGTGCGCGCGCCCTTCAAGGCGGCCCACAGAGGCCCACGAAGCGCAGCAATGCGGGCTGCCGCGCCGCCCAGGCCGCAACCTGGGCCCGGGCCGGCAAAGCGTGCGCCCGCATGGGCTTAATTCGCCCGAACAGCCGAGGCTCGATCTGAGCCTTTCATCTTCATCCGACGGCCAGAGCTGCGTTTTTGGGTAACAAAACCCACCCCTCGAGTCGCCGGCACCCCAAACCCTAACTTATTTTCTTTCTTTCCCGTCTTTTCTCGCCGCCGCAGCCGCCTCACGAGCCGGCTATGGCGACCGGCGGCGAACGGGTAACGGCAACCGGGCGGCGCCGCTTTAGCCCTTGGCCGGCGCGTTCACCTCAGGTTGAGCGCCGCCGTCCAACGGCTGTGGGGCGGTGCTTTCGGTGCGCAGCCGCGGAGGCAAAGACGGCTGCCGGCGGCGCGGGGCGGAGCAGCGCGTGGCACGCACGGGCGCCTGTGAGCCCGCTGCCCGAACGCCGGCGGCGCGCGGTCTTCCCCCCGATTTGTTCTTACAGTTGAAAACCGAAGTTCGTTTCGGGGGGTTCGATCGGGGGTTTCTTCACCGATCCGCTGCGGATCGTTCTTTTTTTTTCGTTTTTCATTCCCCAGTCACTAGATCCACTGACCAGTGGCTCTACTGATACCATTGTTAATGTCACAGATCGATTCTAGCAGTGGAAGTAGGGGGGAAACAGTTCACAGTAGTATATGTAGTATATGTATGATTCACAGTGTACATACAGGGTCCTAAACATCATCTACTAGGCAAACGTAATAGAAGAGAGTAGAACAGTGGGTGTGGAGATGTAGACCATCAAACGTCGGAGTCGGTGCAGCCCGGGCGGTGGGTTCACGGAGGAGCGCCGTTGGTGGTGCCGCTGTCGTCGTTTGCGGCGGCGCCATCGAAGTCGGTGAAGGGGATGACGGCGCGGGACGCCGAGGTGGAGCAGTGCCGGCGGCGGAGGGTCAGCACAACCCAGATCGGCTAGGATTTAGGAATGTCGGTGGGGGGCGTGGCGGCTCAGGCGAATCTCGTGATGAGTGCCCCGGCCCCCACCTTCCTTTATATAGCGTGCGGCGATTGGGGGCCCACCAACCATTAGGGTTGGACGCCCCCGATCAGGGCGCGAGAACAAGGCCCAAGAGGCCGTTGGGCCTCTTGGCGTGGGAGATCAATCCAACATCATGAACTCATGATATCCATTGCCATTTGCCCATTTTCTTGATTACTTATGTGCATAAGTTTTCGAATCAACTCTTTTGTAGGAACAACAAGGCAGATTATCATACAACGAGTCCAAATATGAAGAAAAAATAATAGCCAAACATACTTGATCACGTGCACCTCAGTCTCCATTCCTCTGAAACCTGCATGAGGAAAATTAAAGACGATTCGGTCAAACCGCTTGTTCTTCAGGTCAGTGTGACGCTTCATTGTTTCCACATCGACGCCATGCAAAACACTAGCCCCCAATCTTTTTCAGCTCCATTACATTTGACGCTGCTTGGCTGTACTTGATCGTCAGAGCCCCTGCAAAAGATGTTTACCCACAGCAAATGCAGAGAAATTAAAAATAATACAACCAACAATGATGACGATCAAGATCTCACACACTGCATTACTACTACTAGTATGAGCTTAGGTAAGCTTGTCAACTCAATGCATACAGTGGTCATCAAGGGCCAAAATTAGAATGATATATGCAAATAGGGAAGGTTTAAAGACCCCCCCCCCCCCACCAACGTGTCCTACAGAGATTTGACGGGAAAATAACTGTTGAAAACCATTATAAAGTGGGTTACAAGGTGTAAAAACCTTACCCTTGTAAAAAAAATGTGGAAAAACATAGGAAAGCGCACTGGAAAGGTCACTCTATAAACAGGTGATCATATAAGAACGGATCATGAATACGATAGAACTCAGTAACGTAAACAATACAAAGAAAGAAAGAAAAAGATACACATGCATGATGAGAGAGCAGAAGCGATAAACAAACTAACCATAGGTATCGAGGGACGTAGCGACGAGGTTGGCGCCGGAACCGAACGCGGTGGCCAGCGCCAGAGCTAAGGAGAAATCGCCATCGCCGACGAGCAAGATGCTCTGAGCAGAGGAGTAATGCTTCACCCTTTTCTCTCCTGCTGTCAGCTTCATGGTCGCCATCCCAGCAAGGCCGCAACCTCAAATGGCGCCTTTTGGACTTTTTTTTTTTTTTTTTTTTGAGGAAGGCGCCTTTTGGACTTTGCGTTGTGTGTTCTCGGCTTGGGTTCAGACTTCAGAGTCCAAATGGTTTGGAGTTTGGATGACGGAAACGTCGCAGGGCTGCTGGCCTTCTTATATGCCCGTCTGAGCACCGGATGAGCTTCCTCGGCTCCTCACACATATGGTGCCACTCTTCACATGGTGTAAGTGTAACTGTTCATATGGTGTAATCATTGACTGTACATTGTACTAGGTTGTAGCAGTTTCTAACTTTTATTATTTCCCTTTCCTTTTCTCTAATCCCTATGAATTAGGAGAAATGGTAAGTTTATGTTGTATGATTTGTATTATCTTATTAAATTAAACTTTTATATGCACCTAGTCTCAATTAAGTAGTTAATAAATAATTATAAAGTGTTCTAAAAAGAAAGGACAAAATATCTCAGGCCCTAAAACAGATTGATCTTTTGTCCTGTAGGTTTCTAAATGCCATATTTCATAGCATGCATGTTAGATCTAATTGATAGATATCTTACCTAATGATTTAACTTTCTTATCTTTCTTATTTGTCAAAAAATAGTATATAATTCTCCTATTATTACTTGATGAGAGGGGGTAATATGTGACAATAAGCATCTAGACTAACCATCCATAGTTATTTTGAAGTGCCACAGCGACACTCTGGATGTAGCCACGTAAAATCCCCTTATGTAGTAGGGTGAGTGCATGCATGGTGTGTGTTCAATTAATGCAAGCCCTATCATTATTACTAAAAAGTCATTATCAAAATTGTATATCGTGTTGTTATTTTTTCAAAGGAGAGTCAAGATATTTTTGAACTGAAGTGCTCATTTATTCAAAAGGATTTTGACAGAAAAATATTGCTAAATTGGAAAACCATCAAATGTCATCGCACCAAACACCCTCTCTAGCCAATCTTGTATTGCAAACTTCCGCAGCTATATATTTTGAGCACAGGCTTCTACGGTAAAGAGGAATCAGGCGATTCAAAATAAGATAGAGCCATGTTATGGTTGTTTTCAGATAGAGCCATGTTACGAGTTGTTTCAGATAGAGCCATGTTGCAGGTTGTTTCAGACCCTAAATAAACGCTAGCATTTAAAAAATCCATTGGACAGATAGATTCACATCTTCTACAATCCACATAATCTTCGGTTTTTGGCGTGGAAGCAATTTACTTGGCTTTATATCTATTTATTTTTTACCGCTAAAAAAGTTTAACCCTAGCACATCAAATCTTTAGGTACGTATTAAACATAGGTAAATTATAAAAGTAATTAACAAATTGAGACTAAGTATAATATTGTTCTTTAAATAGAGTACTGCGGGTGATGGACACGCCCGTTTATGTTGCGATCTAGAGTACATGAATACTTTCTCCATCTTAGAATATCTGTCACTTCTGTTTTTTGAAAAATAACTACTAGCAATTTTTTTAAAAAATTAAATATTATCGATTGGTATTATAATTAGTATTATTAGAAAGATCTTTTAATTTATTTTTTAATAAATTTATTTAAAGATACAAATGTTATAACTTTTATAAATCGAGTTAAATTTATGATATGAAAATAAAAAATAACAAATATTTTAGAACGAATGGAGTACGTGACATCTATGCTGCCAGAAACTGCGTGGTATGGTTATTGTCCTTGGCATTCTTGCAGGTCGTCAGGAGGAGTACTACACTGAAGTTCAATCAATCGCCTAAGGTGTCGTCACGTTTATATGGCAAGGGTCACCTTTGCGTCAACTGTTAAACTTTCAGTCAACAATAGCTATAGTAATGTTTACTCATTCACTGGTAGATATACTGTTAACTGTAGCTACTTTGCGTCAAGAACTGCGAGTATGGTACTTCCTCCATCCCAACACATTTGAATTTTTTTACACCAAATTTAAGCATTTGTCTTATTCAAAACGTTATACAAAATATCACTTCTTTTTTCATAGCTTGCTTTATCAATAAAAGTTCTTCAAGAATAACTATATTTACATAAATTTTTTTAATAAGACAAGTGGTTAAATTTAGGGTCTAAAATCAAACATCTTATAATTTGAGATGGAGAAAGTAGTATTCATTCACTCAACAACTATAATACTAGTAGTAGCTGGTACCTCCAGTTAACAGTATTTGACAGCAACCCCATAAAAAGTACTATATACTCCCTATCCCTAAAGTGAGTTGCTGCAGCTAATATGTGCTCCTAAAGGCAGGCCCCATATAGCAAAAACAGACTACCTGTCGAGGATTACACCTTTACGCAGCAACTTGGATCAGCGTTACTTTCGCTGCTGTGGCCAATGTTTACCACAAAAAAGACCCTACCTATACACAAAACACACTTGTCATATCATATCTATGCATTGCATATCTGGTAAGGGAAAGACCAAATTCCTTCTCGACCGAGGACCGACCCTCAACGCAGAGACACATACATCACCGAACTCAAGAGTCTGGACGACTCCTTCACTGGGAACCGTATGCGATCATCCTGCGGAGCCGCTCCTGTCTCTGAACAGACTCCTATTGGCGGGCTTCCAAGAAGGCAGAATAGTTCAACCTGGTTCCCTCAGGCATTAGTTGACTCTGCATCCTGTACTCCCTGAGCAAACTCCTCTGGTATTCGCAGGCAAAGAAGTAATCAGTGTTTCCTGGCGGTTCAGCAATTCTCTCTTCATACCGTGGATACCCCTGAGGAGCAACCAAACTGGTGCTTGAGATCCTGCCCATTGGTGAAGGAATGAGGCCTGGGGTGACAAAGCATTAATCAGTGATGACCCTGGAGTGCTGAGCAGTGAACGGGCACTGCCCGGTTGATGAAAATAAGGAGCCCTCGGTATGCCAACGAAGTTTAGTGGCATACCTGGTTGTTGCCTTTGATCAACTACATGAGATGGCAGAGTCTTGGGCACAGGAACTGTGTAAGCTCGTGGAACAAACTGTAGCCCAGACCATGGCTGAACAAGTGGAAGAGGATGGCATGGCCTTGTGTCCCCTCCAACAGATGAGATTGCTGCAGCCCTTCTCCCATTCTGTTTCTTCCACTTCTTCAAGCCTCCAATTTTGAACTTGAATGTGCAACAGGTGCCTAGCGGGAAAGGTTTGTCACAATCTGGACCATCTCCTCTCTTCTGGTGATATCCAGGATAGTCTGCCTTTTGGAAACTAACTTTCTCAACCAAAATAAGTGAAAACTCAGCCGCTAGGTCCTCAAGACCCCATTCATCATACCACTTTCCTGTCTTGTGACTAACATGGATTTCTCCATACGGCCGAAGTAGGCAGCGTGCATTGCGGAAAAACTCCTCAACAGTTTCTTTTGCGAGCTAAAAGGTCAAAGCAGATGGTCAATAAGAATTTAGATGTATTATTCGAGATAAAACAATAAGAATCCAGACAGGAATCATAAGGCCGCTAAATGAAGACACGGTAAATGTTGAATAGGTTCTTCTTGTTTTCTAAAAGCAACTGTCATAACAAAATAAACCATCTGAACAGACTTGTCCATCTTATTTGATATAACCATAGGTGTAGAAACTCCTATTGACAGATTACAAGAACAATTTTCTGTAGTGTACATTGAGAAGGAAATAACAAAAATTGCTATAGAGTACTGCAAAAGAAAACCCATTCAAAATTTAAAGCATAAACAGTCTCTTGCTTATGAACCATGGAGGAGAAATATAGCACCTCCAACTTATCCTTGAAGGCATATGTAATGTAAGATGTTTAATATTCTTAATGCAAGCATAAGAACTTGAAGTTCATCTAAAAACAATTTTTTTAGCAGTGACAGGTGGTGGCCAAGATGAAAATTGAAATGGAACAATTTGATTGAGATTCTATCCAATGTCAGTTCACACTCTATGTGTACTAAACAAAAAGGCATTACTCTTCATATAAAGATAGTCAAAGGAATACTGATCAACTAACTTGAGGAATTCACTAAGAAAATTAATGATGCAACCAATCCACATTTACAACAAGAGTTCATGAACACAGAATTTAAAAAATAGAGAAACTGCAAAAAAAAGAAAACATCAAGATAGGGCACATACTTGATCATGTGTTCCTCAAACTCTTTTTCCTTTGAAGCCAGCATGAGGAAAGTTAGACAATCCGATCAAACCATCTGTTTTTCAGGTCACTGTGCAACTTCATTGCCTTCACGTCAATGCCATGCAAAACAGTAGCCCCCAAACTTTTTAGGGTTGTTATATTTGACTCCGCTCTGCAGAATTTGTTGCCCAGTGCCTCTGTAAAAGAGGATTGCCCACAAGATATAGAGGAAATAGATAAGTACAATTAAAAAGGATTAAAATATCACATAAGCTACTCCTTAATATCAGTTAACTGAGTTAGCTAAGTGCTACATGTGTCTTGGGCCAAAAAGACTGAAGCAAATAGGAAATTCAGATACTACATATGAATTTTATGGGACAATTTAATTAGGTAGCATGATAGGTGTGGTTGGTTGAGTGCATGCGTGCATAGGGGATTTCTAGGTACAATGACACAATGTTATTTTCTTCAGTTTTCTTTCCAATCTGATCACAAAGCGATTGATTTGCTCTCTATTATTAACCTTGATGAAGAGAAGTTGCTGATACATTGTGTTGGAAGTTAACAATGTGCAAAATGAAGTGACAAAAGATAAAACTAGAAGGGGTCTAAGTGACAAAACTAGACGTTTTCAACTGCACAATCAACATGTCTCATAAACACACATTTTACTCGACCACTTGACAATATTGAAAGTCCAACTATGTGAAAGGCACAAAAAAATAAGAAAATAGGAAGAGTACTAGCTCAATAGGTATGTTCTTCAGTAAATTCTTATACTACATTCCAAACTGTAGGTCTTAGTTTTGTTAAATCAAACTTCTTTATTTTGATCCAGTAAATAGAAAATATATATATTAACATCTACAATATCAAACAAAAGCACTATCAAGATGTATTTCATGGTAGATTTAATTAAACCAATTTGACGGTGTAGATGTTGATGCATTTTTTCTATAAACTAGCTATAGGTCGAAGTTAGTAGAGAAGGTTGACTCAGAACAAACTGAAGCAACCTAAATTTTGGAATGACTGGAGCACCTAGTAGTATGAAACAATGCATGACGCTGTAGTCTTGTTGTCTGGAGCACCATCACTGACTGGAGAAGTTAACTAAGGTTTTTTTTAATTCTTTAGATAATGCAAAAGTTCCAGGGTTCAAACCTCTTCAAAGAAGAGGCATTTTTTAGTTAAATTAAAAATATTTCCCAACAGCAACATTTCCAAGCAACATTTCCAAGGATAAATAATGCACTGCAAAGAGATTCAAGGGCGTCCCACAAATCCGTAGTCCCAGCTCTTCCAGAAATCAGAATCATGCTGCAATTGCAATGCAGCTTCCATCACCCACATACAACCAATGCCACCCATTTCAACTAAACCTTGATCTCAATGGGGCAAATGCATCAAATCCACATACAACCAATGCCACATCCGAATCGTCGAATCAGCAGCTCCATGTGTTTCCGTATTCAATGCAAAAGGGCCGAAAAAGGGCATCGCCTTTACGAGGCACGCACGAGAGCGAGAGCGACGGAAGCGGACAAACCGTAGGTGTCGAGCGACGTGGCGACGAGGTTCGCCCCGGAGCCAAACCCTGTGGCCAGCGCCAGCGAGAACGAGAAGTCCCCGTCGCCGACGAGCAGTATGCTCTGCGTAGAAGAGTAATGTCCTACCCAGTTCTCATCCTCCTCATCGTCATCCCCGTCATCATCCTCATCCTCCATCTCCTCCTCCTCCGCCTCATCCTCTTCCACGGCGATCACCGCCGCTGCCGGTGCCCCATCCACTGGCGCCGCCACCCTGTTCCCATCTACCCGCATTCCCAGTCCCCCTTCCTCTGACGGCGCCGCTCCCTCCTCCCTCGATCCGCCGCCGTTCGCCGCCGAGTCGTGCCTTACCGCTGGTGAGGTTACCCCAACCGCCATGACCATGAGAGCTCCTGTGGTGGACAGTGGTAGTGGAGTGTTGGACGGAAGAGACTCCAAGCGTCGTAGTGCATTCAAAATCCTTCCCCTGTCGGAGGACTCGGTCGGGTGGGCCCACAAGGCGGGTGGCTTCGCTCGGTGGCTTCTCGAGGAAGGAACACCGAACACGATGAGACGAATGGAACAAGCAAATATATAATCCACAAATTGTGTTTTTTGAATGGGTTTATTTAAGCCATCAATGATAAGACAGTGCTAAGTTCGTCTGGTATTTGACTTCGATGGGCAATCGTGTTCCAGCGAGACACGCACTCGATGAGACGAGGATTTCGATAGAAGTCGCAGAAGGATTTACATAAACAAATGTTCTTTTATTTTTCTTCAGGGAAACACGTATGAGTTTTGACCATTTGGAGGTACATAATTGCAGCATCTAGACTCAAAAACTATATTAAACCCTCAGAAAACAATATTATTCTAGCACTCAAATATTATAAATAAAAGAATATAACTCTAGTTCGTGGAAACATAGGGCCTGTTTGATGTGGAGCCAAGGGTGGCTCGAGCCCGTCGGCCAGGCCGAGGCCAGCCAGAGCTAGGCCCAGCGTGGCCATGTCGTTGTGTTTGATTTCACGAATCGTTTGAGCCTGGTCGAACTGAGACTATGTTTGATTGCACGTGTAGATGAATTGGATCACCTTGCATCTCAAGAAGGGTAACGTTACCCTAATGTATCTCTTAGTGGCATTTCATCGAGCACTCACACGGCGGTGGCGATGAGCATGAGCAGAAGCACTCACAAGGTGGCAAGCCCTTAGCCGCGCTGCTCGCCACCCGCAGCACGACTCCCCGCAACGGCGCGGCACACCGCGCGCCTGGGACCGTCTCCCGTCGCGGCGTAGCCAGGTCCCGTGGTGGCGGCGCGGGCGGCACACGACGCGCGCGGCTGGCTCCCTGTGGCGGCGCGGTGGCCCGCACCCGCGGCGGCGCACGACGCGCGCGGCCGGCTTCTCCCAGCGGCGCACGACGACGCGTGGGAGCGCGGCGGCGCCCATGCGCAAGGGCCGTCTCCCCGGCGCGAGGTGGCCGGCTCCCCATGACGGCGCCCCACGCGCAGGGGCCGTCTCCCTGGCGCGAGGCGGCCGGCTCCCCATGGCGGCGCGCCGGCGCCCCACCCGCGCGCCCGGCTCCCCGCGGCGGCGCGGCTCCTCCGCCTGCTACCTCTGGTGCGCCGGCTCCCTCTGCCTCCGCGGCTCCCCGGCGCCCACGCGCACGGCCGGCTCCCCCCGCCTGCTACCTCTGCCTCCGCGGTTGAGGGCCGCCGGAGGCGCCGTGGCTGTAGCGAGCTCCTCCTGCTCGATTGCCAGCGCGGTCGGCCGTCGTTCGAGGGCGAGCCGCTCTCGCTCTGCGTCTGCTGCTGCTGCATCGCGTCGATCTCCTCCACCGTGCGGAAGCTCCTGGTCCTCCCGTCCGACGCGGGCGAGGCAGCCTCGCCTTCGTCGCGATTGCTATGCCGCCGTTCCCGCGCTTGGTCCGCCATGCATCGCCCCTTCTGCCCCCGCCGCCATCGTTTCTCAGCCGCGACACCAGGGTGGGTAAGAAACACCACGGAAGGTGACGCGAATTCCACGAGTGGAACACCGAGCACTGTGGCAGGCCTGGCCCCCAGAAAAACGAACATTTCTTCCGTTTCTGGGAGCCATGAGAGAGAGGATATTTTGCATCCCATGGGCCTGGCTGGATGATGGGCCAAATAAATCAAACAAAGCAAGTTGCAGCTGGGGGAGCTCGGGCCACCCCTTTGGCCCTATATCAAAAGGGCCCCTAACTCTATGCCCCTTCCATACTAAAAAAATAAAATATTTTAGATAACGACACGGTCTCCAGAGCATAACGTTGATTTCTTACTTTTATAAAATATTTATCAAAAAGTAATTTTTGAAAGAAATATGAAAAGTAATATATGCATATTTTTATGGAAATATTTTTTAAAATAAATTTATTTATATGGTTTTATATTTTTAAACTTAGCAACTTAAAAGTTATTCATGATATAAGCTCAAGTAAATACACTATGAAAATATATTTTGCATAGAATTTAATAAATTAAGGGCATCTTTGGATTTGTTAGTGCTATAGTTAGTAACTAAAGTTAGTAATAGGTGATTCAAGTGGAGTTTCTAACAATTAGTTCATTAGTTGGTGATAGGTGCTAATAGTTCATATACACTTCCAATCAACTATTCAAACACCTATTAATAAATGGACCCAAATAACCTGTACTGATAATTAAGCTAGCTAATAGTTAGCATAGGGGATGTTTGGATCCTATGGACTAACAAGTATTCCTTCCGTTCCGTTCTAAATTTCTGCTCTAAATTATAGTGCGTTTTTTTTTTGACTCTAAATTTGATCGCTTGTCTTATTCAAAATATTTATAAAAATATAGTTAAATTTAAGTCATTCTTAAAGAACTTTTATTAGTAAAGCAAGCCACAACAAAAAAGATTTGATATAATTTTTTTAAATAAGACGAATGGTCAAAGTTGAAGTAAAAAGTTAAATAAACTATAATTTAGAACAGAGTTAGCAGTTTGTTAAAATTTAGCCTATGAGGATCAAAATAGGGCCTAAGTTGATGTTGTAAATAGTTACTACTCACTCCATCCTAAATTATAGCAGTTTGTTAAAATTTAGCCTATGAGGATCAAAATAGGGCCTAAGTTGATGTTGTAAATAGTTACTACTCACTCCATCCTAAATTATAAGTCAATTCAAATTTTTAAAAAGTCAAAGCATAACAAGTTTGACCAAATTTATATAATAAAATGGTAGCATTTATGATATCAAATATCATTAGATTCTCCATTAATTAAATTTTTATAATATACCTATTTGATGTCATAACTATTTATAACTCTATAAAATTGGTCAAACTTAAGATGTTTTGACTGTCCAAAAAGTTAGAATATCTTATAATTTAGAATGGAGGAAGCATTAGCTAAAAATTCATCTGTAAATTTGGTCAAAATTAGAGAAGTCCGACTTGGGACAAAACTAAAGTGAACCATAATTTGGAACGTATGGAGTATATAAGCTAATCGTCCAAGCAAATAACGCAGCTTCTGTACTCTACCATGCATGATCTTTGTGTGACCAATGTGTGTACTCCACGAAAGTGTAAGCCATACTTCATTGCAGAATGAGCAACTAATCAGGAAGTCTCTTCGGACAGCTCCACTTCAAAACAGGCTTTCTTAACTGCCTAGGACTACAGTGTACAGACAATATTAACGGCAAGATAGCAACTCATTGCACTGCCCCCGTGGTCAGTGTTTGTCACACAAAGTGACCTTTACCTGTACAAGCCTCGAACTGGTAGGCCCAACTCCTTCATACTGGCACCTCTCATAGATCCTTCACTTCCTACCATACAATGCAATCATCCTGCGCAGCCTGCGGCGATGTTCCAAGGAGTTATGGGTCAAGCTGGTTGCTCTGGGAATGACTTGCCTCTGCATTTCATACTCCCTCTGCAGACTCGTTTGGTGTTCCCGGGCAAAAAAGTAGTTATCGCCGCCTAGCTGATCAGGGATAGTTCTCTGCTGATGCCAAGGCTGCTCCTGAGGTGCAATAAGATCAGGAAATGGGATTCTGCCCATTGGTAGAGGTGGAGGAATGCCACCTTGAGCGGGTAAATCAGGTAAATCATTCAGCCATGGGCGTGGCATGCTCACCATTGGATGGCAACTCTCCTGTTTATGCAAATAAGGTCCAGCCGCCATGCCATCAGAGTTCAGTGGAAAACTTGGTTGTTGCCATTGATCAACTATGTAAGGATGCGGAGGCATCAGCATGCGGCCTGTGTGAGCTGGTGGAGGAAAATGATGCCAAGGCAATGCTTCAACAGGTGAAACCGGATGAAACGTCCCCCTGTCAGTTACCCAATGGCCTGGATGAAAGTTGCTGGCTCCAAGGTTTGGGATTAAATCAGACCTATTCCTGTTCATTTGCTTCAGCTTCTTCAAGTTCCTGATTCGAACTTGAATGTGCAACATGCACCAAGATCAAAAGGTTCGTCAGACCTCTTACTGTCCCCTCTCTTTTTGGTTATAACCTGGGTAGTCTTCCTTTCGAAAAGGAACTTTGTCAACCATAGCAAGAGAAGAATCAGAGGCCAGGTGCTCAAGATCCCATCTGTCATATGGTTCCCCGGTCTTGTGGGTAACATGGACTTCACCAAGTGTCCGAACAAGGTGGCATGCATTGTGGAAAAAACCCCACATCAACTTCTTGTGCGAGCTGAAAGTCGCAATATATGGTTAATAATAATTTAACTATGAAAACAACGGCTGTAAAATAACAGCATTGTAGATTTCAATTGGGTTTCTGTATGTTTTGCTGCATTAAGAAACATCAGCTAACTATTTTATGGCCACTGACATGCAAAGTTGAAACATCTTTATTTCATATATGTACAGAAAAAAGATTCTACCAAAATATTACAACTACTGCTATAAGTGGTAGAGATAAAGTTATATCCACAAAGGCAACAAAATAATGATCTTAGCTATTCTTCCATCAAGGTTGAATTATTTAATTTTTTTGACTGAACCATCATAGGACCTAAAACAAAATATACTCTAGCCAATGAACCATTGAGGACCTGTAAGAGCTCTCAACTTATGATTGAGGTAACATAGATGCTATTTATTCTTAATGTACTCACAAAAAGATATAGTTCATTCTGAGAAACAAGTTTAGCAGTGATGTATGTTGTTTAGAATGAAAGAGACATTTTCAAATTTTCACTGAGATTCTACCAATGTCACTTCTGTGTATGTTATAAATACAGAGAGATTAGACATTCAAAAAATACTGAAGACATAACCCTTTGTATGCAAATGTAGCCTTAGAAATATTGAATCAACTCTGGATTCAGGAGCTCAGTAAGAAAAATAATGAACTGATCCATACGAAGATCATGAATGACTATCTTAAATTCTTAATAGAGTTTAATAAATGTTAGCTTCCAAATAACATGATGAGATAGTGCACATACTTGATCATAAGCAAGTCATCTTCTTTTTCCTTTGAAGCCACCATGAGGAAAATTAAAGACAATACGATCAAATCGTCTGTTCTTCAAGTCAGTGTGATACCTCATTTTTTCCGCATCAACACCATGCAAAACCGTGGCGCCCAACCTTTTCAGATCCATTATATTTGACTCTGCTTTGCTGTACTTACGCTTCAGAACCTCTGCAAATGAGGATTTCCCACAAGAAGTGCAGAAAATGTTGCAAAGGTAAAGATAGCATCAACAATGCATATGGACCCAAATACAAAATTAGGATGAAGGAAATAATACAATCAATACTAGAACTATTGAATGCTGAAAATTTGTCCTAAAGGCAAACTGTGGTGATTATGTACAGTTTGAATCGGGAAAGATGTATTGTGTCGCTTATTGTGGTGCATCCCCCCCTCTTTTGCTAAATATTAATGTTCTCACAGGTTCATTTAAGTTTATTTTTATCCAACTGGTAACCAGCTGCCTTAGATCACTCTATCATTTTTCATACGTTACACAAAATAATTTGCTTAAAACGTAGTAATGAAGTGGAAATGTTAGAATCCTCATTTAACCAACAAAGCTAGATCCTATCACAGTCATCAAATCTAGCAGATCATATTCTCGAATGAAATCCAGCCATTCATGGTTCCATTTATTCTCATACCAAAGTCGCAAAAGGCCAGAAATGGGATCAGCCATTAACTGCTAGTGCCAGTCGTTATCTCGTATGCAGCAAACGCGAGAGCGAAGGCACATTTTACTTTACCCACCGCACCAGGAAGCGGAAGCGATCGCAGTAGACAAACCATAGGTGTCGAGGGACGTCGCGACGAGGTTGGCACCGTCGCCGAATGCGGTGGCCTGCGCCAGCGAGAAGGAGAAGTCTCCGTCGCCGACGATGAGAATGCTCTGCGCAGAGGAGTAAAGCCCCAGCCACTTCACCCCTTCACCCTCCTCCTCCTCCGCCGCCGCCTCCGCCCCGCGGGCCTCCTCCTCTCCTTCCACGGTGATCACCGCCGGTGACCCCTCAATGGCGCCGCCGCCCCTTCCCCTCTTCCTCGACTTCCGCCGGCACCGCATCCTCTGGTGGCGTCGGCTCCCCCGCCCCGGTGGACACCAATGGCTCCTCATCCCCCGTCCCGCCGCCGACCGCCGCCGCGTCGTGCGCTGCCTCCGGCGTGGACACCCCCACGCCGTCGGCCATCCGCTCTCACGTGTCGCCGTCCCTGGAGGCGAAGCGTTGCGGACTCGAGTCAAGTGTTGTCGTCGAACGGAAACCCCGTTGCGGGTTGTGCGGTCCGAATCGACATCGGACCATTTTGATAGTGCGGTCCGAGTCAGGCGTGCACCGCGCGAGTAAAATGGTCCGATGTCGTCGGTGCACGCATCTTACTCGCGCGTTTGCTCGATGGGCCCGGTTCTTCCAAAAAAAAAGGTAGTAAGGAACAAAAGGAAACATTTACAAATGCGGGAGTAGTATGAACCCATTTTTGGTTTTCCAGTCAAATTAAATAATGCGTACCGTGCCAAGGTTTTGCATTGTTCGATTTGATTGACTTTTTAGACGCGCGCGTTGTAGGCATTCGTCATTTCGGTTTAGTAGATTTAGAGCTCACTCCATACTTACTTCATCTTCACACCATTTGTTTCTTATTTTAGAGCTTATTTGGATCAGCTAAAACTAGTTATTCTTAAGCTAAAAATTAGTCTAAATTAGCTAGCATTGGTCAGTTAAGTTGGCTAATACTCTCTACAATATGCATAGAAAGTAACATAATTTGAAAGAAAATGGAGGGAATAAGAATTAATTAAAGGCTTGACTAATAATTAAAACCTTAATCCTCCGCTTTGTCAGCACCATGACCTTGTTCGACCATTATCAGCGCCCGTTTTCCCTTTCGTGCTTTGGCAGTTCAAGTCGCTCCGTGTTTGGACGCCTGAGCCGCGACGCGCTCATGCCTATCGCGGTCGAGACGGTGAATTGAACCGGCCGAGGAAGTGGTCGCCGTCGCCGCCGGGAGCACCAGCACCACACACCACATGATGATCCTAAACAAAATTGAAGTTGAATAGCCTTGAGACCTGTGCACTAGCCGAAATCACGGGTCTTGCTCTTGCCAAGATCCGTCGTCACAGTTAGAGCAGGAACCCGGCAACCACCATGCCCGCCCAGATCAGGAGCAGCGCCATCGCACTAGCACGCTGGCTAGGGGGAAGAGGAGCAGGCTGCGGCTGGCTTTTTAGAGAGCCTAGATGAACAGTGCTTGACTGTTTTCTTTTGCAGCAGTACCAGCCAGCAGCAGCCAGCAATGAGGGCCGTGTTGAACCTGACTAGACTCAATTTTGGCTGTATCCGATGGATGGCCGGCATGCCCACGGTTTGGTCAAAAGTTGCCTCAAGGCTGGCATGACTGATAAAGGCCACAATGTGTATGTGACAGAGATCGATTGGCTGATCATGAACTTTAGCCTAGAGGCAGAGCAAAAGGTTATTATAACATGAAAATGTACCATCTGGACAAGCCTGAAACACAAAACACTCGCCACACCGAACGCAGCAGCGTGATTTGGAAAGGCCCAGCTCCTCTGTTCTTGTTATCTACAGATACGTACACCTCTCCCAAAAGATCCTTCACTGCCCACCATACAACGCAACCATCCTGCGCCGCCACTCTTGCTTCTCAACAGGTTCTCTGTCCTTGTTTCGGCGTTCCACCAAGGCAGAACGGACAAAGCTGGTCGCCCCGGGCATCACCTGTGCCCACATTTCATGCTCCTCCTGGGCCAAGTAAGAGTGACGTCTTCTTGGCACAGCAGCAGCCGATCCATGTGGATGCCAGTGCTCCTCCTGAGGTACAATGAGATCGGGACATGGGATTCTACCCCTTGGTGGAGGAATGATGCCTGGACCAGGCAAAGCCTGCAGAGATGGCCCTGGGGTTCTGAGCATTGGCCGGGCATTGTGCTCTGGATGAAAATACAGGTCTCTCGATGTGCCATCAAAGTTCAATGGAGAATCCAGATGTTGCCTTCGAACAACATCGTAAGTTTCCAGAGTTGTCACCATCTGAACAGTGTTGATTCGGGGAGGAAGATGTTGCCGATGAGGCCATGATTCAGCAGGTGAAAACAGATGAGATGGCCCTCTTTCAGTAGTCAGGGCCATGATTCCAAGGGATGAGATTGGACTAGCCATGTTTCCATTTTGTTTCTTCCGACTGTTCAGGTTCAGGTCTCTGATCCGGAACTTGAATGTGAAACAATCGTCTAGACCAAAAGGTTCATCACACCTTACACTGTCTCCTCTCTTTTGGTTGTACCCAGGGTAGTCTTCCGGTTGGAAAGCAACTTTGTCAAGCAGAACCAAAGAAGCCCCAGAGGCTAGGTCCTCAAGATACCATTTATCGTAAGACCGCCCTGTCTTGTGGCTATTATGGATTTCACAATAAGGCCGAAGAAGGTGGATTGCGTTGTGGAAGAAGCCTCACACCAGCTCCCTGTGTGAGTTAAAAGTCACAGCAGATGGTTAGTAATAAGTTAGCAGATGGTTAGTAATAAGTTAACTAAGAAACAGAATAACAGAAAACAACACCATGGTAAATTTTTCTAAAGAATCATGCGTTGTCCATATGCAATAAAAAACCATCAGCAAGCTATAATTTTCTGATTGTCATATGAAAGCTAAACTTCACATCAAATATATCAATCTTAGTTCAAAGTACATAGAAACAAAACAAGAAATGAAGAAATACTACAAGGAGCTGCAAAAATGTTTTACGCATGTCACCGACCAACAAATAATGTTCTTGGTTTCTCTTCTTGCATTACAGTTGTCAGAAATTTTTTTTTACTGTACCACAAGATATAATGCATGACAACTCTAGCAAATGGAATATGGAGGTCAGGAAAGATCTGTGCGACTTGGGGTTTAAGGCAACATGTCTAGTTACTTATTCATGATGTAGCATTAAAAGCTACCGCTCATTTCAGGGGGAAAAAGTTAAGCAGATCAATGGTACCTAAAATTAATTAAAAAGTGTAACAATTTCGGTAAGATGCTATCCAATGTTTTTTACGCACATAGGTTTACTAAAGAAGTAGCATCCTTTATGAACACGAGAGCATAGCCCTTCATGTGCAGATGTAGCTTTGGAATATTTAATCAATAACATTTTTACAAATCTCATTTAAGATAAATAAAATGATGCAACCAATCCAATTTGAACAACAAGAATAACTGTCCTACCAATCCATAAGAACAAGAATAACTGTCCTAATCCAGGATTTAATTAAACATTAACTGCCAAAAAATACAATGAGATTATGCACATACTTGATCATATGCATGTCATCCTCTTTTCCTGTGAAGCCAGCATGAGGAAGATTAAAGACAATTCGATCAAACCTTCTGTTCTTCAAGTCAGGGTGTAACTTCATTTCTTTTGCATCAACCCCATGGAACACTGTGGCACCCAATCTTATCAACTCTGCTACATTTGACTCTACTTTGCTGTACTTGTTCCTCAGAGGCTCTGCAAAAGATTTTTTTTGTAGAGAAAATAGGTAAGTAATAATGAAAAAAAAAATTACACAGAACAAAACATAGTGGCCCTTCGAGATTATGAGGTAAACCAAAATAAGAATGAACAAAATACAAGACTACTAGTATAGAACTATTGAAAGACGACAAATTTTCCTAAAGAAGGCTTACCACAGTGTGAAAGAAATTAATACTTTAATTAGGGCATGATATGGTTCCTTTTCTCCCCTGCCGAATGTTAATGCTATCACTCTGTCGATATGGAGGGTTACAGGTGATTGATTCAATTTATAAGACGTTTGACATTTCTATGTCAAGTTTGACCACTTGTCTTATTTAAAAATTTGTGCAAAATGTCACTTCTTTTGCTGTAGCTTGCTTTATCAATAAAAGTTATTTAAGAATGATTTAAATTTGACTATGTTTTTATAATTTTTTGAATAAGATGAGTGGTCAAACTTAGAGTAAAAAAGTCAAACAATTTATAATTTGGGATGGAGGTAGTAGAATATTTAACAAAATCTGGAGGCGAGCTCATCGTAACAATTTTGGTGGACTAAGTCATTACTGGAACGAGTGCACGAGCGTCACACACTCGAGCAAGAAGAGTGAGGAAGAAGACTTTGGGCTATTAGACCACTGAAGGTTTTAAAGAAGACTAGCTTGTCATCGGATGTTGACAAAGGAGCCAATTCGAACGCGAGCTCTAGGGAGGCTTACCAATCCGACGAACTCGATAAGGGTCATCGCTGCCGGTTGAGCTCCGGGTGTCACTGTTCACTTTTTCTTAACTGCATTTGCAATCTTTTTCTTTAATCATAAGCCGTCGCATGCTTTCCTACATGATGGCGCGTGACGTGCTTTCCTAAACCAACGGATCACACGGGGAGGTAGGATGTCGATGAGGTGAAATTTTTCGCACCAGAAAAATGTCTCCTCTCCAGTTTTTTAGTCATGAGAGAAATATGAATCTAAAAAAAAAAGATGCATACACTAGTAAAAAAAGATTTTTTGTGTGACATTGGTCTTTTATTAACCGTAGTGGTTGGACCTGGCAACCACAGCTGTTAATCTACAGTTTTTTTTTCGTTTATGCAGTTAAACAGCATAAACTTTTTTGAATAAAATAAGTTTTTTGTGTGCTGTTGCATACCGCTGAATTCTTTTATTTTTTGTCTTCAATTTTTGCTTGCTAAGAACGGCCGAGTTGTTGGGCATACGCACTTACCTTACGCAGCTTGCGATGGTGCCTGGGCTCAGCTGCTCCCTTGGATTGTAGGGATCGGCAGATATGCATCGACTGCTGGCTGCAGTCACGGAGGGCGACGTCAGGTGATCTGATTCCGTCGATATGGTATGCTAAAGCAACTGCTTGATTCTCTGTCCCCTCGAGACAAAGGAGTTGGTGAAATACATAGTGACGTGGATATGCTATAGAGTCAGCCACTTTACCATAGAGTCAGCCACTTTACCATAATCAAGTCTAATTAAATTGGAGCACATATTTTTTAAGCCGTCATTTCAATGTTTTGTCAAATCCTTCATTAATTTATTATTTTTTCATATAGCACAAGATACCACATTTTTCTGAAATCAGCGAACTAACATACGGTTTTCTTGCATGCATCCATCAATTGCTACCCGTGTCCAAGGTGCAAAGGGCCAAAACCAAAACAATGCATCACCATTCACCCATATGCTAGTCGTCCAGGAAGGGCGGTTTTAGCTGCCGCAAGAGGAGGGGAATTGAAGTAGACAAACCGTAGGTGTCGAGGGATGTGGGGAAGATTGGTGCTGGAGCCGAACGCGTTGGCCAGCGCTAGCGAGGAGGAGAAATCCCGTCGCCGACGAGCAGTATGCTCTGCGCGGCGGAGTAATGCCCCAGCCACTTCACCGGGTTCACCCCTTTCTCTCCCTTCACGTCCTTCTCCTTGTCGTCCCTCCCGGGCGGTGACCGCCACAGGTACCCCTCCACCGGCGGTGGCCCCTTCCTGTCGACCTCGACCGGCGGCGGCACCTCCAATGGCGCATCGCCCCCATCCCCGCCCCCACCGCATCCGCCTGGGCGGTGAGCCCAATCACCACCGACGCAGCCACCGCCACTGCCATGTGCGGCGCTGCGTGCCTGCCCTCGCGCCCGAGTGATGCCGACCCACGGAGGCGAAAGTGATGTGGACCTATCAAAAAAAAAGGAAAAAAAAAGACAAAAGGCAAGTGGTGCGGAGAGTGTGGAAGTGGTGTGGAGTGTGGACTCGTGTCAAGGGTCGAAACGGTTGTGTGGCCAAAGTCAGAACCGATTCGACGCGTCCGCCTGAGGCCTGGGCCCACTGGCAGCGATTGCCTGACTGAGCTCTGGAAAAGAGCAAATGCTGGGAACTTGAGCAGACGACCGGCCTTGTTTAGATTGCTAAAGATTAAAAAAATTTAGCACTATAGTATTTCGTTTGTATTTAGTAAATATTGTCCAATTATAGATTAACTAGATTTAAAAGATTCGTCTCGTGATTTATAATTAAACTGTACAATTAATTATTTTTTTACTTACATTTAATGCTCCATGCATGCGGCTAAAAATTGATGTGATGGAGAGAGAGTGACAAAACTTGAATTTAGAGTGAATCTGAACAAAGCCTTCAACCTTTTTTTTTTCTCGAAAGATCGACTTCAACATTTTGAACTTTCAAGTCTGTACACTGTCTCTATCCTTAAAAGAAGTAGTTCACGTTTAACTAGAATTTTAGTGAATGTATTTCCATTTATAACTTCAAATCAATTTATCGTGAAAATAGATTTTATAATTAATCTAATATTTATTTGATTTCATGAATAGAGTCGTACTATAGTATAGATAGGAAAAAGGTTCTGCCATCTTTTTTTAATTCAGTTAATATATTAAATCCAATGTACCAATCATAAGATGTTGTTTGGCATGGCTCCTTTGGAGGAGCCACAAACTTCAGCTTCTTTTCCAAGCCCCCAAACGGCTCTAGTTCTTTTATTATCCACCAGAAATGACTTTTCTTCTTAAAATGTTTTGTATATATCCTCTGGCTCCTTCCCTAAAGTTGTTGCCAAAATTTAAACCGCGTCAAACAGGCTCTAAATTAGCAACACGAAGTCTAATATTATTGACTCGAGTGCATGATATATAAAAGTCACCATGTCCTTCTGGACTTCTCTTTTATTACAACTAAGCCCAAAACCGATTCTCCCTAAGGGCGTGTTTAAGACTGCTCCACGAACTCTGCTAATACACTATGAAATTAATCAAGTTCTAGAAAAATGTATTAATATCTACACAAGGTAGAGTAAATACACTATGAAAGTATATTTGGCGTAGAATTTAGAAATTAAGGTCACCTTTAGATCCATTACTGCTAATAGTTAGTAGCTAAAATTAGCAAGTGGTGATTCAAACAGACTTGCTAACCATTAGCAAGTAGAGATGCTAACAATTAGTTCATTAGTTAGTGATGAGTGCTAATAGTTCATATACATCTCCAACCAACTATTCAACCACCTATTAGTAGATGGATCCAAATAACACCTACTAATAATTTAGCTAGCTAATAGTTAGTAGCTTTTTAGCTATTGTTACTCCATCCATCCTAAATTATAAGTCATTCCAACAATCTTGAAGAGTCAAACTTCTTTAATTTTGACCAAAATTATAGATTATAACATCAAATAGGTATACAATAAAAATATAACTAATGAAGAATCTAATGATACTTAGTTGATGTCATAAATGTTATTATCTTATTATATAAATTTGGTCAAATTTGAAAAACTTTGACTCTCCAAAATTTTTGGAATGACTTATAATTTGGAATGGAGGGGGTACTTAGCTAGCTAACTATTATCGCTAGTGGATCCAAACATGGCCTAGTTTGATGTAACTATTTATGTATATATTTGGTCAAATTTAGAGAAATCTGACTTAGGATAAAACCAAAGTGAACCAAAATTTGGAGCGGCTAAGCAAATAACGCAGCTTCAGTTCTCTGCCATGCATGATCAATGTTGCACTCCACGAAAATGTAAGCCATACTTATAGCTATGCAACTCATTGCACTGCCGTGGTCTTAACAGCAGGATAGCTATGCAACTTACTGCACTGCCGTGGTCAGTGTATGCCACACGAAATGACCTTCACCTGTACAAGGCTGGAACTGGTAGGTCCAGCTCCTTTATACTGACACCTCCCAAAGATCGATCACTTCCTACCATACAATGCAATCATCCTGCGCAGAAACTCTAGTCTCTCAACAGACTCCCTGTCCCTGTGGCAATTTTCCAAGAAGGCGTTATGGGTCAAGCCGGTTCCTCTGGGAATGACTTGCCTCTGCATGTCACTCTCCCTCTGCAGACTCATTTGGTGTTCCCGGGCAAAGAAGTAGCTATCGCCTCCTAGCTGATCAGGAATAGTTCTCTGCTGATACCAAGGCTGTTCCTGAGGTGGAAGGAGATCAGGAAATGGGATTCTGCCCATTGGTAGAGGTGGAGGAATGCCACCTTGAGCGGGTAAATCATTCAGCCATGGGCCTGGCATGCTCACCATTGGATGGCAACTCTCCTGATTATGCAAATAAGGTCCAGCCACCACGCCATCAGAGTTCAGTGGAAAACTTGGTTGTTGCCATTGATCAACTAAGTAAGTATGCGGAGGCATCAGCATGCGGCCTGTGTGAGCTGGCAGAAGAAAATGATGCCAAGGCAATGCTTCAACAGGTGCAACCGGATGAAACTCCTGAGGTGGAAGGAGATCAGGAAATGGGATTCTACCCATTGGTAGAGGTGAAGGAATGCCACCTTGAGCGGGTAAATCATTCAGCCATGGGCCTCGCATGCTCACCATTGGATGGCAACTCTCCTGTTTATGCAAATAAAGTCCAGCCGCCATGCCATCAGAGTTCAGTGGAACACTTGGTTGTTGCCATTGATCAACTATGTTAGTGTGCGGAGGCATCAGCATGCGGCCTGTGTGAGTTGGCAGAGGAAAATGATGCCAAGGCAATGCTTCAACAGGTGCAACCGGATGAAACGTTCCCCTGTCAGTTACCCAATGGCCTGGATGAACGTTGCTGGCTCCAAGGTTTGGGATTAAACCAGACCCATTCCTGTTCATTTGCTTCAGCTTCTTCAAGTTCCTGATTCGGAACTTGAATGTGCAACATGCGCCAAGATCAAAAGGTTCGTCAGACCTCTTACTGTCTCCTCTCTTTTGGTTATAACCTGGGTAATCTTCCTTTCGAAAAGGAACTTTGTCAACCATAGCAAGAAAAGACTCAAAGGCCAGGTGCTCAAGATCCCATCTGTTGTACGGTTCCCCGGTCTTGTGGGTAACATGGACTTCACCAAGTAGCCAAACAAGGTGGCATGCATTGTGGAAAAAACCCCACACCAACTTCTTGTGCGAGCTGAAAGTCACAGCATATGGTTAATGATAATTTAACTATGAAAACAACAGCGGTAAAATAACAGCGTTGTAGATTTCAATTGGGTTTCTGTATTGTTTAGCTTCACTAAGAATTACGGCCACTGACATGCAAAGTTGAAACATCCTTATTTCATATAGTCCAGAAAAAAGATTCTACCAAAATATTACAACTACTGCTATAAGTGCTTGATTACGGCCACTGACATGCAAAGTTGAAACATCTTTATTTCATAATATATGTCCAGAAAAAAGATTCTACCAAAATATTACAACTACTGCTATAAGTGCTTGAGATAAAGTTATATCCACAAAGGCAACAAAATAATGATCTTAGTTATTCTTCCATCAAGGTTGAATTATCGAATTTTTGACTGAACCATCATAGGACCTAAAACAAAATATACTCTAGCAAATGAACCACTGAGGACCTGTAAGAGCTCTAAACTTATGATTGAGGTAACGTAGATGCTACTTATTCTTAATGTACTCACAAAAAGATATAGTTCATTTTGAGAAACAAGTCTAGCAGTAATGTATGTAGTTTAGACTTCAGAATGAAAAAGATACATTTTCAAATTTTCACTGAGATTCTACCCAATGTCACTTCTGTGTATGTTATCAGTACAGAGATATAAGACATTCAAAAAAATACTGAAGACATAACCCTTTGTATGCAAATGTAACCTTAGAAATATTGAATCAACTCTGGACTTCAGGAGCTCAGTAAGACAAATAATGAACTGATCCATATTGTTAGACAGCCGTGTTATGGGCTGTTAGTTTAGGTCATTAGGCCAGCCATATGGGCCTTTAGGCGCTAGGCGCCTCTTTGGGCGTTTTATGGTAGTTGATCTTGGATTAGGCAAGGATCTCCGTTGATTGGGTGTTCTATAAACCCTCAACGATCCTTGCCTATATATTGTACACATCCTGTACCTCCATAATCAATCTACTAATTTTCCTGAGCCATCTCTTCTTTCATGGTATCACGAGTCTGGGTTTTCACCCTGATTCCACCTCTGCTGCCCTGAGCGTGCCCCCACGGCTGCGCTCGTCCCACCCTCTGTGCCGGCCTCCCCTGCTGTGCTGCTATGCCTAGGACTCCTCCCCTCTCCCCCAAATCGCCTGCTGCTGCTGCTGCCAAGGCTGGCGCGTCCACGGAGGTCGAGCAGTCCACCCTGGACTCCGGCCCCCCGCGCTGCTGCCGCCAAGGCCAAAGCCGCCGATGCGGATGCCGCGGCGGCCGCCTGCGCTTGCGACCAACCGGAAGGCTGCGCGGCGACGCTGCCCTTTGCGCCCGCCGGCGCTGAGAAGGAAGCCCGGGGCCGCCGCTCTGGAGTGCGATGCTGCTGCCGCTCGCACCCGTGACGCCCTGGCGCGCGCCGAGCAAAAGCGTGCTGCCGCCGGCCTATCTACAGATGAGGAAGACAAGGACGACCTCTCTGCTCACGCCTCCGACCATCGCGTCGACCATGAGCGATCTGCACCAGGCTCTTCTCCTACATGAGGCTGCTGCGATCGCCAATCTCCACGTCCAGGCGATTGCGGTCCAGAACATCCGGTTCCTTGTCACGGTTGTCCTTGACCTTCACTCCGGAAACTACAATCGGTGGCGCGATCAGTTCCTCCTCATCGTTGGGAAGTATTCCCTACAGCACCACGTCCTGCAGGACTACCCGGATCCCGCCTTCCCTGACTGGCAGCACATGGATTGCGTTGTCAAGTCATGGATCCTCTGCAATCTCCGACGACCTCGCCGAGATGATCTCTGCCCAGAACTCCACTGCCCGCGATGTGTGGTGCGCTGTGGAGACCCAGTTCTTCAACAACCGCGAGACACGCGCTCTCCTCCTCGACGCCAAGTTCCGCAACTTCATCCAAGGTGATTTGTCCGTCCACGACTACTGCAAGGAGCTCAAGCGGATGGCGGACATGCTTGGTGACTTGGGTGAGGTCATGACCGATCGCACCCTGGTCCTCAACCTCATCCGCGGTCTGAATGGGCGCTTTAAGACCGTTGGCATGCATCTCCGGCGAGGTCGCCCCTTCCCCTCCTTCCTAGAAGCGAAGGCCGGCCTCCTGCTCGACGAATTGACGATGGAGCACCGGGCGTCGCCCCAACCGACAGCCCTCGCCGCTTCTACCACTCCGTCAGCCCCGTCTCGGCCTGCTGCTCCCGCTCTCGGGGCGGCTCTGCCGTCCAAGACCCGCCCCGCGGCAACGCGGCGCCGGGCGCGACAGTCCCTGCGCCCACTGGTCCGCAGCCTGGTGTCCAGTCCAGTGCCCCCTCTGGTGGACAGTCCAAGGCTGGCAGCCTTGGCTCCGGGGCGCGCCTTGACCCTCCTTCTACCATCCGTGGGCTGGGGCCATCCAGATGTGGCCTGGACCGCAGTCTGGACTGCGGCCTCCGCTCGCTCCCCCTGCCGGCTGGTGCACACCAGCACGCCCTGCTGGCGCAGCAACACCAGCACGCCGTGCCATAGCAGCCCGTGGTGCCTGCCCCAGCTATGGAGAACGTCGGGTCCTGGACTTCACCTCCCCTCGGCTACTACCATCCGCTCGCTGGACTCCCCGCCTGGGATCAGCCCTCTCTAGCCTTGATTCAACACCATGACCTTGCAGCAGCCGCCAAAACACCAATGAGTGGTACTTCGATTCAGGTGCATCCTCTCACATGAGCTCACATTCCAATCTCCTTTCACATACTTCCTCGCGGTATCCTGCTCCTTCGTCAATTGTTGTCGGTAACGGTTACCTTATTCCCGTTACATCCACTGGTTCTATAGCTATTTCGCCGTCTTTACATCTTAATAGTGTGCTGGTTTCACCGCACCTTATTCAGAATTTGATTTCTGTTCGCCAGTTCACAATCGATAACAATTGCTCTGTTGAGTTTGACCCGACTGATTGTTCTGTGAAGGATCTTCTGTCTCGAAATGTGATCGTCAGGTGCAATAGCTCGGATCGTTGTACCCCCCTTCGTTTGCTGGCTGCTCACTCCTTGGTCGCCTCCGCTGAGTCTTCGCTTTGGCATCGCCGCCTCGGTCATCCTGGACACGAGGCCCTCTCGTCGAGTCGTCCTGCTTGTCGTCATGATTCTACTACCATTTGTCATGCATGTCAGTTAGGTCGTCATGTGCGTCTGCCTTTTCATTTGTCAACTTCTCGAGCGTCCAATAATTTTGATCTTATACATTGTGATCTGTGGACATCACCTGTTCTTAGTGTCTTGGGCTACAAATACTATTTGGTTATACTCAATGATTGTTCACATTATTTATGGACGTTTCCCCTGAAGCTGAAATTTGACGCTGTCTCGACGCTTGCTCACTTTTTTTGCCTTTGTGACCACCCAGTTTGGCACCACCATAAAGGCAGTTCAGTGCGACCACGGACATGAGTTTGATAACTCTACCTCCCGCACGTTCTTCCTCACTCACGTCGTGTCCATACACTTCCCCTCAGAACGGTAAGGCCGAGCGCATCATTCGTTCCATTAACACTATTGTTCGCTCCCTACTGTTTCAGGCATCCCTACCGCCTTCCTTTTGGGTCGAGGCTATGCAGACAGCCACATATTTCATTAACATCTTGCCTACCAAAACGTTGAGCTCGTCCACCCCACAACTTGCCCTCTTCGGCACAGCGCCCACCTATACTCACCTTCGCGTTTTCGGCTGCACATGTTATCCCAACCTGTCTGCCACAGCTCCCCACAAGCTTTCACCTCGGTCCACCTTGTGTGTCTTCTTCGGATATTCCGCTCATCATAAAGGATACCGCTGCCTTGATCTCTCCTCCAACAGGGTCATTATCTCTCGTCATGTTGTCTTCGACGAGTCAGCCTTTCCCTATGCTGAGCGAGGTTCCCCTCCATCCAAGGCGGATTTTGATTTTTGGACACCACTGACTATGTGCCGGCTCCCATTGGACCTGCACCTCAGCTTCTTCCTGCAGGATCTGCCGCACAGCCACGTGCTGCTACGGGCGACGCCCTGGCTGGTTCAGCAGCTGGATGCGCTCCCAGCCGGCGCCTTTGCTGCTGCACCCTCGCCTGCATGGTCACGTGCGGCCTCGACTTCACCATCGCCAGCATAGCCACATGCGGCAACGGTTTCACCATCGCCAGCACAACCACGTCCGGCCTCAGCTTCACCAGCGCCAGCACAGCCACGTGCGGCAACGGCCTGCACAGCCATATGCGGCCCCTGCAGCCCCGGCTGAGCCTCGCGGTCCTCCGCCTGGTTTCCTGCCATTGCCCATCTACCAGCCTGCAGTACGGCACGTCTACACGCACCGGGAGCGCCCTGCTGCTGTTCAGACTCCTGCTGTTCAGCTGCCTGTAGCTGCTCCACTGCCTAAAGGTGCTATTGCTGTCCCCCCAGTGATCAACCAGCACCCCATGGCTATGCGGGCGAAGGATGGCTTCCAGATTCCTTCTCTGTATCACGCTGCACCGCTGTCTCCAGTGCCCAAGACCTTCCGTCGCAAGACTTGCCGATCCAAATTGTCGTCTTTGCTATGGAGGACAAACATGCTGCTCTACTCAAAAACCACACATAGGATCTCGTTCCTCGCCCCCCCTCTCTGGCCAATGTGGTTACTGGGAAGTGGATTTTCAAGCACAAGTTCAACGCGGACGGGTCACTCCAGCGGTACAAGGCACACTGGGTCCTTTGGGGATTTACACAGCGGCCCGGCGTCGATTTTTCAGAGACCTTCAATCCCGTTGTGAAGCTTGCCACAATCCATACAGTGCTCTCTCTGGCCCTCTCACCGCTAACTTGATGTGAAGAACGCTTTCCTCCATGGCACCCTGTCAGAGACCGTGTATTGTGTGCAGCCATCTAGTTTTGAGGATCCCACTCATCCGGATTTTGTTTGTCGCCTCAACAAGTCCTTGTATGGGTTGAAGCAGGCTCCTCGCGCTTGGTACAGTCGGTTTGCCACTTTCCTGCTGTCTCTCGGATTTGTAGAAGCCAGGTCAGACACCTCACTCTTCATCTACAAGCGCGGCTCAGATATTGCCTATCTCCTCCTCTATGTGGATGACATCGTCCTCATCGCTTCCTCTCCGGATCTCCTTTGGCGGATCATCATGGCCCTCCAACAGTTCTCCATGAAAGATCTTGGCAACCTGCATCACTTCCTTGGAATGCATGTTCAGCCTTGTGGTGTCGGTCTCTTTCTTTCACAACGGCAGTATATGATGGATATCTTGGAGCGTGCTGGGATGGCTGAGTGTAAGTCGTGTTCTACTCCGGTCGACACGAATCCCAAGGTTGTAGCTGCTGATGGTCCCCCTGTGGCTGATGTGACAGACTTTTGGAGTCTTGCTGGTGCTTTACAATATTTGACTTTCACATGGCCTGATATTGCCTATGCTGTCCAGCAAGTCTGCCTTCACATGCATGATCCACGGGAATCAGACTTGGCAGCTCTCAAGCGTATTCTTTGCTATGTTCGAGGCACCCTTCACTTGGGGTTACTGCTGCGGTCTTCTCCATCCACTGATCTTGTGGTCTACACTAACACTGATTGGGCCGGTTGCCCGGACACACGCAGATCCACCTTGGGTTACACTGTGTTCCTCGGTGACAACCTTATCTCCTGGTCCTCCAAGCGTCAGCATACAGTCTCCAGATCCAGAGCTGAAGCTGAGTATGGCGCCGTGGCCAACGGTGTAACTAAGGCCTCCTGGCTGCGCCAACTCTTGCTTGAGCTCCATGCCCCAATTCGGAGTGCTACTTTAGTCTATTGTGACAACATCAGCGCAGTCTACATGTCCTCCAACCCTGTTCAACATCAGCGCACCAAGCACATTTCCACTTCATTCGGGAGAAGGTTGCTATTGGTGATGTCCGAGTCCTGCATGTGCCGACTTCCTCCCAATATGCGGACATCATCACCATGGGTCTTCCATCTTTAGTCTTCACGGAATTCAGGTACAGCCTGAACGTGCGCGGTCCCGATGATCAGACTGCGGGGGCGTGTTAGACAGGGCCTTTAGGCGATAGGCACCCCTTGGGGGTTTTATGGTAGTTGATCTTGGATTAGGCAAGGATCTCCGTTGATTGGGTGTTCTATAAGCCCTCAATGATCCTTGCTATATATTGTACACATCCTATACCTCCATAATCAATCTACTAATTTTCCCGAGCCATCTCTTCTTTCACATATGAAGATCATGAATGACTATCTTAAATTCTTAATAGAGTTTAATTAATGTTAACTTCCAAATGTTGCCCAGAAAGCCCAGATGGCAGCTTAGCCATTGGCTGCTTGGATTGAATTGGAATTGCAAAAGTGATACAATGGTCTAGTGACCTTACCCTCCTCTCTTATACACTTCAGGGCAGCATAGTTTGCTTAGCCCCTACTCCAACTGCTAGGCAGTTTTACACCAGCCCCCCTTTCCCAAATAGCTGTCTGTAATTCAGCATGTCAAAAAGAAAGAGAAGACTAACAAACAAGTCCTAAGATACATTAGCAGTAAGGCTTAATCATCAATCTCCCCCTAAGCCTAGTGCTAGGTGATCTGCTTCAAGCCAATTCTCCTCATCTCCTGGAACTTGGCCTTGCCCAGTGATTTGGTGAGAATGTCTGCAAGCTGATCAATGGTAGCAATGTGATCTGCCTTGATGCTCCCTTCTTCCAGATAGTCCCGGATGAAATGGTACTTGATCCGGATATGCTTGCTTCTATCATGGAAGACAGGGTTCTTGGCGAGAGCCAAAGCTGATTTGCTGTCAACCTTCAGCTCGACCAGCTCCACTTCTCTGTCCAGGATCTCCCCGAGCAGCCGAGACAGCCATAGGGCTTGAGTAGCTGTAGTGGCGGTGGCGATGTATTCTGCCTCGCAGCTAGACAATGCCACCACCTTCTGCTTGATCGATCGCCGGTGACCAAGCAATTGCCGGGGGAAGAACATGGTTCCGCTGGTGCTCTTGCTTGTGTCAATGTCACCGGCAAGGTCGCTGTCGCAGTAGTCGATGAAGCGCGCCGTGCCGGGAGCCTTCTTGTAGTGGAGATCGTAGTCCAGCGTCCCGGCCACATAGCGGATGATGCGCTTGACCGCCTGCAGGTGCTCTATCGTGGGTCGCTCCATGAAGCGGCTCACATACCCGACGGCGAACGCCAGGTCCGGCCGGGTATGCACGAGGTACCGGAGGCTGCCCACGAGCCGCCGGTAGTGCGTGGAGTCCACCTCCTCCGCCTTGCTGTCGCGGCTGAGCCGGAGCTTCTCCTCCATCGGCGTGTGCGCAGGATTGCAGCCCGCCATTCCGCCAAGCTCGAGGATCCGCTCGGCGTAGCGCGTCTGACGGAGGGCGATGCCATCAGCGCCTTGGCGCACTTCGATGCCGAGGTAGAAGCTGAGAAGCCCGAGGTCGCTCATGTCGAAGCGGCGCTGCATCTGCATCTTGAACTTCTTCACCTCTTCTTCCTCGGCTCCAGTGATGATGAGGTCGTCGACGTAGACGCCGACGAGCAGAGCAGTGCGCCCGCTGCCCCGCCGGTACACCGCCGCCTCATGCGCGCTCTGGCGGAAACCCATTGCCTTGAGCGTGGCGTCGAGCTTCGCATTCCAGGCACGCGGCGCCTGTCGCAAGCCGTAGAGGGCCTTGCGCAGGCGGTAGACCATGCCTTCCTTCCCGGCGACGGTGAAGCCCGGCGGCTGCCGCACATATACCTCCTCCTTGAGGTCACCGTTCAGAAAGGCGGACTTCACGTCCATGTGGTGGACCTTCCACCCCTCCTGAGCCGCCAGCGCAAGGAAGACCCGGACTGATTCCATCCGCGCCACAGGTGCGAACGCGTCGTCGTACTCGATCCCCTCGCGCTGCACGAAGCCTCTTGCCACCAGCCTCGCCTTGTGCTTGGTCACTGCACCCTTCTCATCTTTCTTTAACTTGAACACCTATTTCAGGGTGATTGGGCGGTGACCGGCGGGAAGATCCACCAGCTCCCAAGTCTTGTTCTTCTCCATGGACTGAAGCTCTTGTCGCATGGCCGCCTCCCATCTGGATCACCCTGCGCTTCCGCATAGGTGGTGGGCTCACCGGCGTGCGTGAGATACAGCTGGGCGAAGAGTCGCGGCGCCAATCCTGGAGGAGACTCGTCGCCGATGATGTTGGTGATACGGCAGTAACGGAGTGGCTCGTCGTTGTAGAACGCGTCGAGTCGGTCCTCATCATCCTCCAGAGGCGTGGCGAGCTCGACTTGGGGTTGCTCGGTGGAGTCGATCGATGGCGTTGAAGCAGAGGGAGTGGCGGGCGCAGCGGTGTCCTGAGGCGTGACGGAGGCAGAGGGCGAAGGTGGCGTGGCCGCTGCTTGGTCTATCTCCTGCTCCCCCGGAACTGGAGATGGTGAGCGCGGCGGAGCGGGTGAAGCAGCTGGTGGAGTGCCTTCACCGCTCCAGAAGTGCTCGACGATGAACTCCTCCGTCGCCGCAGCCGCTTCTCCGCCTTCCTTCAGAGAATCCCAGCCCCTGCTCTCGTCGAAGATCACGTCGCGCGACACGCGCACACGCTGTGTCGCAGGATCGAGCACACGGTAGGCCTTGGCGCCGTCAGCATACCCGATGAAGATGCCGGGGTGGCTACGGTCGTCCAGCTTCCTCAACTGCGACAGATCCTTGGTGTATGCGACGCACCCGAATGTGCGCAGATGTCCCACCGCCGGCGTCTTGCCGTGCCATGCTTCATACGGCGTCTTCCCCTTCAGGCTTCTGGTGGGTGCTCGGTTCAAGAGGTGGACGGCAGTCACCACTGCCTCCCCCCAAAACCGAGCAGTCAGACTCCTGTGCTTCAGCAACGCCCGCGCCATCGCCACCACTGTCTGGTTCCGCCTCTCCATGACTCCATTCTGCTGCGGCAAGTAAGGGGCGCTGTAGTGTCGCTGGATGCCTTCATCCGCGCAGTATGCCAAGAACTCGCCGACGGTGAACTCGCGCCCCTTGTCGGTGCTGCGCACCCGGAGCTTCTGGCCACTCTCCTTCTCCGCTGCAGCCTGGAGGTGCTTGATGGTGTCGGCGGCGGTGTCTTGGATGTCAACAGAGCCACCCACATGTACCACGTGGCGTTGTCGACTAGTAGCAGGAAGTAGCGTCTGCCCCCAGGAGTCACCGGCGTGACAGGGCCGCAAAGGTCACCGTGGACGAGCTCGAGAGGGTCCTGCGCGCGGTACTGAGCTTCGGAGGGGAATGGGGCTCGCTGGTGCTTGGTGAGGACGCACGTGTCGCAGAATTGCTCGACGTGGTTGATCACCGACAATCCGCGCGCCATGCCGTCCTTGGAGAGCTTGCGGAGAGCGTCGAAGTGGATGTGGCCGAAGCGCTCATGCTAGCGCCACGCTTCGTCACCCTTGCGCGCAGCGAGGCAGAGTGGCTTGGCCGTGTTGAGGAGGAGGATGTAGAGACGGCTGGCGTCACGCCGCACCCTGGCAAGCAGTCGCCGGTGCTTGTCCCAGATCCTCAACACGCCATCTTCAATCTCCACCTTCGACCCTCCCTCATCCAGCTGGCCGAGGCTCATGATCGAGTTGCGGAGCGCCGGGATGTAGAACACGCCATGAAGCACCCGGTGCTCGCCGTTCTTGGCCTCGAAGATGATCGTGCCGACGCCGCGGATCTCCACCCTTGATTCGTCGCCAAACCTCACCGATCCCTTGACGGAGGTGTCCAATTTGGTGAAGAACTCGCGATGCCCGGTCATGTGATGGGTGGCGCCACTGTCGAGGTACCATCCTCCAAGCTTGTCGCCGCCATCATTGCCGGTGTCGAGGTAGGCGCGTGCCCGGGGCTCGTTGAGGTCGAGGGGCGCGGTGGCGGTGTCGAAGGTTGAAGCTTGCGCCTTGCCGCAGCTCCCTCCGACATCCAACTCGACGAAGCCGTGCGCGAGGAAGAGCGCGGCGTCTCCGTCTGCCTCGGCGACGTTTGCCGCAGTGCCTCAATCGTGTTCCCGTCGTGGCTGGGGGCAATAGCGTGCCCAGTGGCCGGGACGGCCACAGTTGAGGCAGGTGTCGTCGTGGTTCGCCTTGCCGCCGACAGCTCCCTCCTTGTCCGCTTGCCCTCCACCGCCACCAGCCCCGGCACCATCCCGATCCCGCGGCGGCTTGTTCTTCTTGCCGCTGCGAGGTCGCCACCGACGATCCTTGCTCGGGCCTGCACCCTCCTTCTTCTTCTTCTTCTCGAAGGCCCGCCACTGCTCGGCGGTGTAGAGGAGTTTGCCGCCGACGTCGACGGACGCAGGGTCGTGCTTGCGGTCCCTGGACCGCCTTGAGCCGCCCGGTGGCGTCCTCGGCGTGAGCTGGTCGAAGTCGGCGGGGTCTCGATCGACATGACGATACGCTCGTACTTCTCCCGGAACTCGGTGGAGAAACTTTCGATGGCGCTCCTCGGTGATGTCGGTGTCGCCGTTGCGCACCATCCGATCCCCGCAATTCCGACGCGAAGAGCAAAATCCTCGACTTGCTCCCACGGCTTGAAGGTGAGCTTCCCACTCCGTCCGAAGACGCCGGAGAGTCGCTCGCCGCACGCTTCGCCCGCCGACGCCTTGCGCGTGCGATCGCGCCCCCGCCCGCTTCGCCGTCGGCTTGTTGGCGAGGAGGTGCCAAGCTCTGCGAGGGACGGTAGCCTGACAGAGCCTCAAAGGTTCTGCAATCGTCGTCGAAGTCGACGCCAGGCGCGTGGACGGCCTCCCCAGAGGTCCGCCTGCAGCTTCACCTTCATGAGAAGACTCCACTCGTGGTAGTTGCTCTTGGTGAGCGGCACCCATGCGCCGTCGGAGTCGCGGTAGATGGTGTGGACCGGGAGGCGGCGTCCGCCGCCGGCGCCGATCAGGCGAGGACGAGTGGCAGCGACGTGGCTCCGGCTCGGGATCGTCACCGGCGGCTGCTCCTGCTCAACTCCGCGGTCGCCCGTGAGTCGCTGGGCTGTAGCTGGCGCGCTGCGCCCGTCAGCGAGAGCTTCCGCGCCGTGGCTTTAAACCTGGCGCGCTTGCGCCAGTCGACGGAGGATCTCCTTTGCTCGCGGGCCCGCGGGTGATGCTCCAAACCCGCTTGGATCGAGCACCGCACCAGCGGCGGCTGCTGCCAGGCGACGCGCTCTCTCGCTGGAGGTGGAGGCCATGGTGGCGGCGGCTGAGGGATGGGCGGCGGCGGCTTGGCTAGAACCCTAGGCTCTTGATACCAATTGTTGCCCAGAAAGCCCAGATGGCAGCTTAGCCATAGGCTGCTTGGATTGAATTGGAATTGCAAAAGTGATACAAAGGTCTAGTAACCTTACCCTCCTCTCTTATACACTTCAGGGCAGCATAGTTTGCTTAGCCCCTACTCCAACTGCTAGGCAGTTTTACACCCCCCCCTTTCCTAAATAGTCGTGTGCAGAATGCAAAGCATGTCAAAAAGAAAGAGAAGACTAACAAACAAGTCCTAGGATGCATTAGCAGTAGGCTTAATCATCACCAAATAACATTGATGAGATAGTGCACATACTTGATCATATGCATGTCGTCCTCTTTTCCTATGAAGCCAGCATGAGGAAGATTAAAGACAATTCGATCAAACCTTCTATTCTTCAAGTCAGGGTGTAACTTCATTTCATTTGCATCAACCCCATGGAACACTGTGGCACCCAATCTTTTCAGCTCTGCTACATTTGACTCTGCTTTGCTGTACTTGTTCCTCAGAGCCTCTGCAAAATGAGTTTTTTTAGAGAAAATAGGTAAGTAATAATGATAAAAAATTACACAGAACAAAACATAATGGCCCTTTGAGATTCAAGGTAAACACACAATCTTAACGTGTGTCGGTGCGTGGTGTTCATAACCAAGATAAGAATGAACAAAATACTGTCCCTAAAGACTATTGAAAGATGACAAATGTTCCTAAAGAAGTCTTATCACATTGTGAAATAATTAACACATTAATTAGATGGCAGGATACTGTCCCTTTTCTTCCCCTTTTGTTGAATGTTAATGCTATCACTCCGTCGATTTGGTATCCTAGAGCAATTGCTTGATTCTTTATCTTGTATCACCCTTGACACAAAGGAGTTGCTAAAATACATAGTAACGTGGATATGCTGTGTTGCGCGGTGCTCTAAACCAAGCAAACTATAGAGTCAGCCACTTTAACATAACCATAGTCTTAAATGGAGCATGTGCGTCATATCCTTCTTTAACTAGCACAAGATAACACATTTTTTTCTGGAATTGGCGAACTAGCATACGGTTTTCTTGTATGCATCCATCCATTGGTAAGATACAATTTATACCCCTATGGCCGTACCCAAGGCGCCAAGGGCCAAAACCCTTCACCATTCACCCGTATATTAGTGCGTCGCGGGAAGGACGCTTCACGCTTTTAGCTGTCTATCATAATCACCAAGAATACTTCTGATGAGGACTTACAAGGAATTCTAACTACGCTTTGGTATATTTGGAAAGCTAGAAATGATGGCAGATTCCAGAGGAGAAAATGGTCTGTTTTGCAGATACATCATGAAGTGGAGGCAGACATCAGACTTACGTCCCTTTGTTTAGAAAAGCAAGAGGATTTCAGAAATAATGATAACAACAGGCACAGTCATGATTTATCATATGTGCAAAATAATCTCCAATTTATTACAGGTAATGGAGAAGAGCAGAGTCACCAAGAAGAAGGTTTTAGAAAAGGAGTAAACTGTCCCCTTCAAATGGTAAGTCAACTTAACTCCAATCAAATAATAAACAGCTACACAGATTTGAATCCATTGGACAACAGGGAAGGACAGATCACCTATGCAGATGACCAAAGTAATGATTCAGGAGCATCGAGTCTTTCTGACTCAACCAGATACAGGTCTTTAGTGACGATGGGAGGAAACAGCAATCATTTGTGACACTCTAACAGAACAGCTAGGCAAAACAGTGATCCTATTTTTGCAGGTACCTGACTCCGTCTAAATACATTGATAAACAGGGAAATTTTCAGGGATTCGATGGAGATACAACAAAATGATAGGCATGACCAACGCCTTTCAGGCCCTCCACACTTCAAAGCATTAGACCCGAAAAATCTGCCTGGTTTAAAATGCTATTCTGATGCAGCGATTTCCCCAGATCAAGTTACTCAACTGCCAAGAAATGCAGGGCTGGGAATTTTCATTGTGAACAATCAGCAAAATAATACGATCTCTTTCTATGTACAAGCTGTGATTACTACTTGCAGGTCGGTGATTATGGCTGAGGCGGCGGCTTTAGATCTTGGAGCTAGGCTGCTAAAAGCCTTGGAAGTTCATCTACCTTTCTTCTTGACGGACAGTCAGCAGCTAGTCCATTTTTTCAATGGCCAGGATCACACTAATCCTCCACACTGGGAAATCAAGTCTTTCACCCAGAGCTTCATTAACAACACCAAATCCATTGGGGCCAAAATTCTCAAAATAGATAGGAGGCAGAATTATGTAGCCCATAATCTTGCTAGCCAAGCTCACGTCTGTATGTGGTTCCCAGAGAGAGCCTATGTTAAGATGTTCAAATTCCCTCCATACTAATGGCTGCCCTCTGTTATCAGCCATTAATTCTGTATTCAGTGAACCTTTCACTCTTATTGCGGCCTTGTGTCGCTAATAAATAAAGTTTGCTTTCTTGTCAAAAAAAAAAAAAAAAAAAAAAAAAAGAGGAATCAATTGAAGTAGACGAACCGTAGGTGTCGAGGGATGTGGGGACGAGATTGCCGCCGGAGCCGAACGCGTTGGCCAGCGCCAGCGAGAAGGAGAAATCCCCGTCGCCGACGAGCAGTATGCTCTGCGCGGAGGAATAAAGCCCCAGCCACTTCACCGGGTTCACCCCTTTCTCTACCTTCACGTCCTTCTCCGTATCCTTCTCCTTGTCGTCGCCTCCGGCGGTGACCGCCACAGGTACCCCCTCCACTGGCGGTGCCCCCTTGCTGTCGACCTCGACCAGCGGCGGCACCTCCAATGGCGCATCGCCCCCATCCCCGTCTCCACCGCATCCTGCCTCCGCGGCGAGCCCGATCACCACCGGCGCGGCCACCGCCACTGCCATGCGCGCTCGCTCGTGCCCTCGCGCCCGTCACCGCCGCCGACGGAGGCGAAAGTGGTGTGGACCTATCAAAAAAAGAGGAAAAACAAAAGAAAGTGGGGTGGAGAGTGTGAACTTTGTGTCAACTGTCAAGTGGAAACGGTTGTGTGGCCAGTCAGAACCGATTCCTTCTCCGCGTCCGCCTGAGGCCTGGGCCCACCGGCAGCGATTGCCTGACTGAGCTCTGGAAAAGTGCAAATGCTAGGAAATTCAGCAGACGACCGACTTCAACGTTTTGAACTTTTATTAAGTCTGTACACTGTCTCTATCCTTAAAAGATGTAGTTCACGTTTAACTAGAATTTTAGTGAATGGTATTTCCATTTATAACTCCAAATCAATTTATTGTGAAAATAGATTTTATAATTAATCTAATATTTTTTAATTTTATAAATATTGATATTTTTTATCTATAATTAGTTAAACATAAGATACTAAAACATGACACTGTGCTAAAATTGTATTCTTTCTAGGACGGAAGGAGTACTTCATTTATTCTAAATTATAAGTCGTTTTGATTTTTATAGGTACATAGTTTCTGCTATATATATATAGATATACACTTATATCTAGATACAAAGTAAAATTTATAGGTCTTGAAAAGCAAAACGACTTATGATTTGAAATGAATGGAGTTATAATGTAGTATAAATAGAAAAAAAGGTTCTACCGTCTTTTTCAATTCAGTTAATATATTAAAGCCAATGTACCAATCACAAGATGTTATTTGGCTTGGCTCCTTCGGAGGAGCCACAAACTTCAGCTTCTTTTCCAAGCCCCAAAACGGCTCTAGTTTCTTTACTATCCACCAAAAATGACTTCTCTTTTTAAAATGTTTTGTATATATCCTCTGGCTTCTTCCCTAAAGTTGTTGCCAAAATTGAAACCGTGTCAAACAGGCTCTAAATTAGCAACACGAAGTCTAATATTATTGACTCGAGTGCATGATATATAAAAGTCACCATGTCCTTTTGGACTTCTCTTTTATTGCAACTAAGCCCAAAACCGATTCTCCTTAATGGCATATACAACCCACAGACGAGAGGTCGTCTGTAAGCGCCTCGAAACTATCGTACAGACGAGTAAAAGACTTACAATTGGCTATCTGTTTCGTTGTCTGTAAGCTGTTTAATACCATGCATAATGCCAAGATCAATAGTGAACTATTTTGTATACAATTGTGTTGCTATTTGATAGTGTCGG